>BEHA01050157.1:605484-621230 GCA_002897215.1 Eschscholzia californica subsp. californica
GAGAGAGAGAGAGAGAGAGAGAGAAGTACAGTGGGTCCAAAGGAGAGGTGTAAAATGAAGAAGGGGTCGGTTAAGAATGATGAGAACGTAAGTTTTAGATGGTTCATCATCTGCAGGAGCGTCAGGAAGAAGGAAGGACGAGGAATGAGATAACAGTGGCAGTGCCATGGTTGCTGATATGCGTTTCTTTTTAACTTCTCACTAAAAGTTTAGTTTCCTGAGGTACTTTTTTATCCATAGAGTGCATGTCTATTTTATAGGTTTTCAGAGAAAGAGAGAGAAGGCCTTTTGTGGCTCTGCCAATTCAAAATGATTTTTTTAATCAGCGTAAGAAGGGGTAATAAAAATGTCTCAGTCAAAGTTGCAGTATTAGGCACGACAGCGCAGATTCACTGAAGTAACCCATTTCATACCTCAGAGAATTTAGAAACCTAATTTAATGAAAAACCAGGTGACTCCTCAGGTGAATCCATGTGCAGACTAAATCTAATGTTGACACCATATACAAGTGACACCTTATCACCTATACCGAATACGGAAAGTGACTATCCTATTTAGATTAGGAGGAAATTACGTATCACCCATATATGGTGCCTACACTAGAAATAAGGGCACGGGAGTGTCACTGAAGTATCAAAGTTTATCACATGGCGAAATAGTTATCTGTGACGCCTATGACGAACCCTCTTGCACCTAAATCAAATACATACACCATTGACGAGTAATACCTACACTTTCGTTTATTATTAGGTCTATTAGTCCAACTGATAATAACTCTACTATTGATGTTGTGAAACTACACCTTTTTAAAATTCATTTGTGTATTACGTCTACTGGACAACTAGTTGTTGTTAAGCTCATAGTTACCGGAAACGGGATACGCTCCGGTACGAAAACGGGGTACGGATACGGGGTACGCTAATCAGTCGTTTCTGATTCGCTAGGGGGTATAATTATTCGCTAAATTAAACTTTTAACCCATGAAATATAGATCTCAATCTCTAATAACTCAAATCAAATAACTAATTTATCTTTCCTGAACAACGATTTTCTTAAATTAAATAATGTTTCCTAAATCCACTATCCCCAAATTCAGTAACAACTGCAGAACCTAAAGTTAAAGCAATATTCACACTTTGTAAACCCTAAATATCATGTTTTCATCTTTTTTTTTTCTTCTTGCAAATGGGTTCGCCAGATTTAGCGATCTGATTCGCGTACCCACTCTAAAAGGGTACGATCGAACCAGATCGGAGTTCGCTCTCCAAATGACCGTTTCCGGTAACTATGGTTAAGCTACACCTTGTCAATATTACGCCTACTTGACGATTAGTCTGGTACAGGTATCCCAAGTTACACCTTTTCAATATTTTCAGTTTATCCAAGGTTTGAACTTCGAAGAACGTTTCAGTAACTTCATTCCTAAGTAAACATTCGTCGCTATACCTACTTTGCAGAAAATTTTAAATGCTTATTCATAGGTACAACTGTATAACAAAAGATAAACGAGAGAAGATTGCATTTGGAGAACTTTTCAGCTATTTCCTTCCCAAGTTAACCATTTCTTTGCATCTAATCTTGAATTGTTGCTTATTTAAAATTAAAACAAAAGATAAACAAGAGAAGATTGCATTTGAAGAACTTTTCAGCTATACCCAATTCTTTAAATCTATTTTAAAATGCTTATTAAAAAGTAAAACAAAACAAAGATAAGCGAGAGTAGATTTCATTTGAAGAACTTTTCAACTACTTCATTCCCAAGTTAAAATTGGTTAATTATACCTAGTTCTTTGCATCTAATTTTATAAAACAATACAAAAATAAAGGAGAAAAGATCATGTGGCACCTTCATGTGGAAGATGAAGTTTGATGAAGGTTTAAGCTTCACGAAGAATATATATAAGTTCGCTGAGGTTACCTGCATTCATGTTAGATATTGGATCAATAACTAGATAATTTTATCCTAGTATAAATTTAGTTCAGGAATTCAAGAGAAAGTGAATTGCAAACTCACTCTCACACTCACCCCCACCTATGTTTGGTATTCACCCTCTCGGTAGAATCCTATTCCGCTAGGAATGCTAATCCTGCAAAGCAAGCATCATGTTGGAATGCGACTCCGAAATCCGAATCACATTCCTTTCTCATGCCTTAAACATATCTTTGCAAGATTTATGATCCTTCTACATATTTATGATGAAAATTTGATGATGAAATTTTCAAAAGATATAATGACTATAGAAGACTTATATTGGCATTAGACGAGGAGTTTAAAATACCCCATAGACAACCCTAAAACCAGCTATGATGATGTCCCATACCTCAGGTGAGGAGGGTTCATCATCTGCCACTATTTCCTCGAAATATGATAATCAGGTAAAAACTATGAATTAAGTAAACAAGCAGATGAAAATCAATTCGAACTTCAATAACTATCACCACACATTGGATTGCCTGTTAGAACCAGGTATTCTCATTCATTTAAAGTAATTGAAATTCTACCCATTATCACAACAAAACCCTAAAAAGTAATTCCATGTACGTTCTAACTGATCTTGACTCACAATCAGATAATCAAAACTTCAGAAGCTACTTAAAACTTACTCAGATATAATCGAAGTGGAAATTTTGATCCTTTCTACTGCTTGAAAAACCCTATCGGACTGCATTGGATTGAGTTGAAACCCTAATTTGAGAGAAAATGCGGGAATAGCTGTTATTGAAAGTCTTTTCCCCGCTGCGGGGCCCCGGGAAGAAAAGTCAAAATCCAATGGTCAAAATCGAAAGAAATGGGTGGAAAAAATGGAGATGCGGTAGTGGTGGGAAAAAAACTCGAAAGATCGCTACCCGATCCGATCGAGACAAAAAGTGTCCATGGACACCCGATGATCATAACGGTCAGTGTTCGACCGGCCCGAAAGAGTTGGCAGACAGTCACGATCAAGATTTTGTGTCGAAAAGTTGTCTGCTATCCGACTGGTACGAGTGATCGAATAACTCGTCCTCGTTTTTAGAGGTTATAGACCGACGGATTGTCCAAGAATGTACTTTGTCTTGGATCTTGTACTCTTGTAGTGTCAAATAATGTACGTTATCGAAAATATGAGGTTCAATGATTAACGCATGTCTTAATTATATGTTTGCCAAATGATGATTAATTTTTTTTTTTATAATTACTTGTTTTCTTGGTAAAACATTTTCATTTGTAATTTGTAATTTTGTTTGTGGTAATAGAAAAAGTAATAAGTCAATGTAAAATTTAATTGGAAAGTTCGGACCGAAACCGCCCAGTGTCTACCTAACTCGATAAAATAAACGGTATCGATCGAGTATAAAGTTAGATACCGATATCGACCGATCCAAACCGATTCCCACCCCTAATGCGGGGTATCGATCCTGCCCGATTAAATAAGTGGTCACTAACATTTTGTGTCCGAGTCGACCGAGCCGATGAAGTTAGATACAAATATCGACCGATTCAAACCGATTCCCACCCCTAATGCCGGGTATCGATCCCCGTACCTCTCCCATGCTAAGGGAGTGCTCTGCCTTACATCCCCTTTGACATACAAATTCGTAGATGACACACATTTATTAGTTACTTTTGGAGTTATGCAAACCTAGTCACTTTGTGGTGAGGGAAAACCTCACTGTTTATGATTAATTTTTGAGGTGAAAGATATCCAATACCAATTAGAGGGCAAAAAAAGGCACAAGGTCGTACACACATCTAATATCTGATTACGAGTTTTGGTTGGAGATGTGATGGAAAATGGACTAGGCTTTTAGTATCAATAGGCAGGAAGACCTCGTGTCAGGCGTTCCAAACTTTAAAATGTTAAGAACACTACGGCGGGCTGACCATAGCCACTGCACAAACGCTCTTATCAAGCAATGGGCTAATCGAGATAAGACTATGTTACAAAGAACCAACTTCAACCAAACTGAAAACTAGATATACCTAACGACAATACATGTAAGACCTTGTAACTAATCTCTCTACTCATTCGGGGCAATTGAACTGAGTCATTTGATGAGGCTACCATTTTTTAGGTTTTCTCCATGCTAACCCATTATTTAGCCCATTCTTCTTAATGTTTTGGACTCTCAGGATTAGGTATCTGATGGGCTAACTTACCACATCTAGAGCTTCTCCATAAGAGTAAGGTAAAGACTTTCCTCTTGAACTAGCTTTTCGAGCGTAAAATGGTTGGGTGGGGATGATGGATCTTCTATTCCTCTGTGATATAATATATAGAAGGAAAAAGACGGACTGTAGCATGTCCGGTAGGACCTTTTTTCATTTGAAGTTCTCCTTTTTTTCTTCTCTTCATTGCAGACAACACAACCTTCTCTAAAATCTACTTCAATATACTTGCTATGCTTTTACTTAAAAAACCATAAAAAATATCATTCTAACTATGAGCAGTTGGAAAATTGCATCGAAAATCATACTAAAGAAATGAAAATACAAATACATCATCGAATGTTTAAAGAAGTAATAAAACTTAACACTCTTCATGTTTTATCTTGATAGACAAATCCTTTTCGACATTCACCAATCTTTTATTTCCGGCTGATAAAATAACACACACTGGGAACACATAAGAAGCCAACAATACACATCAACGAATCAAAACTCATACCCCTTTGAATCTGGTTTGGAAAGGATATTGTCCAGAGAAGGTCTGAATCCGATCGTACTGTTACCTTCTCCGCACTAAGAACAACATTTGATGTACTTATTAAACCACCAAAATGCATCTCTGTATCATCTGAAATTTAAACATATATAATTGGAAATCTTAGTAGTCAGATCTTGCAGAAACCAAAGAGAGAGTTCATGAACCATGAGAGCACCAAAAACTCCATTATCTTAATGTTGACAAAGATTGATTGTTTTTTGTAAGGACTGAGAAACTTACTAAGATTCCATTCAAGTCCAGTGGTTGTGGATACAGAAGATGATGTGCCAATGGGGATAAGACCACAATACGGGCCTTCAAGGGCCTGTAGGATATTGATATCGTGCTGGTAGTTCTTAGATAGAAGTAGGATAAGACATTCTTCAGATAGAAGAACTATCCTCATATCCGAGAAAGTTAAAAGAGCATTGACATTTCCCATTTCGTGGTCGAATCTCCCCCCAATTGCGTCTCCAGCTAGAATGCATAGCTGCAACTCAATTATTCATTATTAGAATATCAAACTATAGGCAATAAGTTGTAATGGTCATGAGGAACACTATCATTTGAATCCCTTAGCCTATCATCATGGATAACATTTACTGAAGAAAGGTTGGTCCAACGTGATTCAGTGTGTGCAAATTGCGGGTTGAGATAGAAAGATACATGAAGAATCTTCTCAATCATAACAGAGATCAGCTAAAGGAACTATTTCAATACAAAATGCTACTTACATTAGACTTGTCGAGGTCTGGCGTGTCATTCTTAACAAAAATAATGCACTTGTGCAGAGCTGTGGTGTCCTGATCAGCTGATAAGTCCAACATTTGGGTTCCCTGAAATCAATTCACGGGCCAAACATAAGAAAGAGCTATCAGGGTCGAGACTACATGCATTGATTCAGCGTTATATCATTGACATGGAATCTAAAAGTGGTAGAGAAGAAGGCAGTAAAAGAATAGGAGTTTACCATATTCGTGTAGAACTTTCTAACTTCTTCTCTAATTGTACCCAATTTCCCAATGATCACATCAGGCTTGAACCTAAATTAAACAGAGCACCATATTTCTGGAGTTGGCTATGAAGAATTAATAAAAAGAAAAAACTGATTACTAAGAGGAGTTCCGGAAGATGAATATGAATGAACTCAAGACCTTTTTCGAACAGCAAAAGGATCCTCATTTGGAAATAACAGCGGCATGCCATCGTAAAGGTGATTTGCTCCTCTATCTGCGACCAAATGTAGCGCGGCTGTTCAAGAAAATTAACTTACATAATTAGGCATAACTTAACAACCCAAAGTTTCTCAGAATAGCAAGTGAAAATAGCAATAGTATATGATGAAAAACAAGTATAGGAAAGGACATAGAGAGAGAAGTACAGTGGGTCCAAAGGAGAGGTGTAAAAGGAAGAAGGGGTCGGTTAAGAATGATGAGAACGTAAGTTTTAGATGGTCCTTCATATGCAGGAGGGGCAGGAAGAAGGAAGGACGAAGAATGAGACAACAGTGGCAGTGCCATGGTTGCTGATATGCCTCTCTTTTTAACTTCTGTCTACAAGTTTAGTATACTGAGGTACTTTTTTTTATCCACAGAGTGCATGTCTATTTTATAGGTTTTCAGAGAAAGAGAAAGGAGACCTTTTGTGGCCCTACCAATTCAAAATGATTTTTTTTTGAAATAGTCCAAGGTTTATAATAGGTTGATATGCTCAAGAGCAGAGGAAGCTAGGTCAGTCGGAAATATGGTTATTGGTTCAAGACGCAAGTTTGATTTATTTATTCAGCGTAAGAAGGGGTTATAAAAATGTCTCAGTCAAAGTCGCAGTAGTAGGGATGACAGCACAGATTCACTGAAGTAACCTATTTCATACCTCAGAGAATTTTGAAACCTAATTTAATGAAAAACCAGGCGACTCCTCCGGTGTATCCGCGTGCAGACTAAATCTAATGTTGATACCATATACGAGTGAGACCTTATCACCTATACCTAATACGGAAAGTGAGTATTCTATTTAGATGATGAGAAAATTACGTATCACTAATATATGTTGCCTACACTGTAACACTAGAAATAAGGGCATCGGAGTGTAACTGAAGTCAAAGTTTATCACATGGCGAAATAGTCATCTGTGACATGAGAGCTATGACGAACCCTCTTGCACCTAAATCTAATACGGGCACCATAAACGAGTAATACCTACACTTTCGTTTATTATTATGTCTATCAGTCCACCTGATAATAACTCTACTATTGATGTTGTGAAACTACACCTTTTTAAAATTCATTTGTGTATTACGTCTACTGGACAACTAGCTGTTGTTAAGCTACACCTTGTCAATATTATGCCTACTTGACGATTAGTCTGGTACAGGTATCCCAAGTTACACCTTTTCAAATTCCTCATATTTTCAGTTTATCCAAGGTTTGAACTTCGAAGAACTTTTCAGTAACTTCATTCCTAAGTAAACATTCGTCGCTATACCTACTTTGCAGAAAATTTTAAATGCTTATTCATAGGTACAACTGTATAACAAAAGATAAACGAGAGAAGATTGCATTTGGAGAACTTTTCAGCTATTTCCTTCCCAAGTTAACTATTTCTTTGCATCTAATCTTGAATTGTTGCTTATTTAAAATTAAAACAAAAGATAAACAAGAGAAGATTGCATTTGAAGAACTTTTCAGCTATACCCAATTCTTTGAATCTATTTTAAAATGCTTATCAAAAAGTAAAACAAAACAAAGATAAGCGAGAGTAGATTTCATTTGAAGAACTTTTCAACTACTTCATTCCCAAGTTAACATTGGTTAATTATACCTAGTTCTTTGCATCTAATTTCATAAAACAATACAAAAATAAACGAGAAAAGATCGTGTGGCACCTTCATGTGAAATATGAAGTTAGACGAAGGTTTAAGCTTCACAAAGAAAATATATAAATTCGCTAAAGTTTTTTTGAATTGAAATTCGCTAAAGTTACCTGCATTCATGTTAATTTTATCCTAATTTAAATTTTGTTTGATTCCAGGAGAAAGTGGATTGCAAACTCACACCCACACTCACACCCCCACCTAGTTTTGGTATTCCTCCTCTCGATAGAATCCTATTCCGCTAGGAATTCGAAGCAAGCATCATTTTGGAATGCGACTCCGAATCAAATTCCTATCTCATGGCCCAAACATATCTTTGCAAGATTTACGATCCTTCTCATATTTATGATGAAAATTTGAGGATGAAATTTTCAAAAGATATAATGACTATAGAAGACTTATATTGGCACTAGATGAGGATTTTAAAATGTCCCATAGAGAGCCCTAAAACCAGCTATAATGATGTTCCATACCTCAGGTGAGGAGGGTTCATCATCTGCCACTATATCTTTGAAATGTGATAATCAAGTAGAAATTCTGAATTAAGTAAACAAGCATATGAAAATCAATTATACTCAATCTTCAATACTATCACCACACATTGGATTGCCTCTTAGAACCAGGTATTCTCATTCATTTAAAGTAATTGAAATTCTACCAATTATCACACCAAAACCCTAAAAAGTAATTCTATGTCTGTTCTAACTAATCTTGACTCACAATCAGATAATCAAAACTTCAGAAGCTACTTAAAACTTACTCAGATATAATTGAAGCGAAAATTATGATCCTTTCTACTGCTTGAGAAACCCTATCGTACTGCATCGGATTGAGTTGAAACCCTAATTCGAGAGAAAATGCGGGAAGCTGTAATTGAAAGTCTTTTCCCCGCTGCCGGGCCCCGGGAAGAAAAGTCAAAATCCAATGGCTGTAATAAAAATGGAGATGCGGGGTATCGATCCCCGTACCTCTCGCATGCTAAGCGAGCGCTCTACCATCTGAGCTACATCCCCTTTGACGTTTGAAGTTGTAGATAACAAAAATTTATTAGCTACGCTTGGAGTTATTTGTGGCAAACCTAGTCACTTTATGGTGAGGGAAACCTCACTAATTATGATTCATTTTTTAGGTGAAAGAGACCCAATATCAACCAATTAGAGGCAAAAAAAGGCCCAAGGTCGTACACACATTTCGAGTTTTGGTCGCGTGATGGAATGGGAAATGGGTTGGACTTGAGTATCAATGGACATGAAGACATCAGGTCACACGCTCCAGACTCTAAAATGATAAGAATACAGTTTTAGGCGGGTTTGGATCAGGTAGACCATAGCCACTTTTGCAAACGCTCTTACCAGGCAATGGGCTAATCGAGATAAGACTATATATATTGACTATATATATTACAAAGAGCTAAATTCAACTAAACTGAAAACTACATATACCTAACGACCAATACATCTAGGACCTTACCTAATTTCTCTACTCATCCAAGGAAAATGAACAAGTCGATTGATGGGCTACCATTTTTTATTTTTCCTTCGTGCTAACCCATTACTTAGCGAGTAGGGAGGATTAACCTTTCTCAAGCATTGGGTAGCCCATTCTTCTTAACATTTTGGACGCTCCGGATTAGGCATCTGATTCTTGGGCTAATTAACTTCCCACCGCTAGAGCTTTTCCACATGCATGAGGTAAAGACTCACCTCTTTTCTTTTTGAGAAATCAACTATGATCTAATTTAGTTGTTGCAAGACATTTATACATCATGAAGATGTGATAAGCAAAATAACCGTTTAGTTAAACCAATAATGAAAGAGGCCTAAAGCCCGACAAACTTATTACATTAGTTATACCTTTAATAACTCAAATCTAATGACCATGGATTCCACCTCCTCTGACAATCGAACCTGAGACCTCCAGGAATTTGGACTTTAGAGTTTATGTGAACACTATCAACTACTTGAGACTCTCCTCTTGAACTAGCTTTTTAGGTGTGAAAAGGTTGGATAGCCTATATAAAGAAAAAATATGAATAGTAGCACGTCAAGGGTTCTATGGTGTAGTGGTTAGCACTCTGGACTTTGAATCCAGCGACCTGGGTTCGACTCCCGGTAGGACCTTTTTTTTAGTGCTTCAAGTTCTCTTTTTTCCTTTTCTTCATAGCAGAAAACCTTCTCTAAATTTTCAATACACTTGCTATGCTTTTACTTAAAAAACTAGTGTAACTATAAAAGTATCATTTCAACCATGAGCAGTTGGAAAATTGCATTGAAAATCATACTAAAGAAATGAAAATACGAATACACACATCGAATGTTTAAAGAAGTAATAAAACTTAAGTACTCCTCATATTTTATTATTTTGATAGACAAATTCTTTTCAACTTTCACCAATCTTTTATTTCCGGCTGATAGAAATGAACACACGGGGAACACATAAGAAGCAAACAATACATATTAACAAATATAACTCATACCCCTTTAAATCTGGTTTCGAAAGGATATTGTCCAGAGAAGGTCTGAATCAGATCGAACTGTAATCTTCTCCTCTAGAACAATGTTCGAAGTACTTATTAAACCACCAAAATGCATCTCTGTATCATCTGAAATTTAAACATATTTGTAAATTTTAGTACTCTTTTATGAACCATTAGAGAACCATAAACTCCATGATCTTTTAACATAGATTGTTTTTTCTTGTAAGGAGTGAGAAATATTAAACTTACTAAGGTTCCATTTGAGTCCTGTGGTTGTGGATATTGAAGATGATGTGCCAATGGGGAGAAGACCACAATGTGGGCCTTCAACGGCCGGTAGGATATTGATTTCGTGGTGGTAGTTCTTCGAAAGAAGAAAGATTAGGCAAGCTTCTGATAGAAGAACTATCTGCATATCCGAGAAAGTTGAAAGAACATTGATGTTTCCCATCTCATGGTCGAATCTCCCTCCAAGTGCTTCGCCAACTAGAATGCGTAGCTGCCAGTCAATATAACCATGCGGAAAAAAATAGACAATATGTTAGTAACGGACTAAGGTTGACAAAGACCACGACTACGAAGAAAAGGTTGGTCCTAAGGACCTAAGTGATTCAGTATGCGCAATTTTGGGGTTGGAGTTCGAAAGATATATGAAGAGTCTTATCGATCGTCAGAGAAACCAAGTTGGTTCTAAGTGTTTCAAAATGAAATTTTACAATGCCATGAGCTTAAGGACTTATTCAAGTAAAAAAGAAGCAACGAGTTATGAGAAGATACAAATGCAACTTACATTAGACTTGTCCAGGTCCGGTGTGACATCTCTAACAAAGTTTACGCACTTGTGCAGATCTGTGGTGTCTTGATCAGCTGATAAATCCACTATCAGGGTTCCCTGAAAATCCATGAACTAGGTTAGCTTGTAACTGAAACATGGTATCCGATGTGTCAGAATAGTCCCACATGGGCAAAAGAAACTTTCCTAAACAATAATATAATATTAATATTAATATCAAGGTCTTCTCCAATCATTACCAGATGCTTAGGGTTTGAATTTGCCACAAAATTAACATAGTTTCAGAGTCGACCCATAGGCCCAACGACCACAATGCTCCACGTCACCCAAACGTATTAGGTCCAAACAACGCCACATATAGGGGCATGTTAGAATAGACCGTCATGAACAATGGGTAACAGTACTAATCTCTTAAAAGAGAAATAGATAACTAGGGCTGATCCACTCATTGGCAAATAGTTTTGAGTTTGGATGGCCACAAACTTTATATAATACCCCCAAGTTTCGAAATATTCGAGACCTTATTAGGCTAGAGGCTTAAATGGTTCATTCAAGTACTTAAGTAATATGTCATTGACATGATTGTAGAAGTGGTAAATTATAAGCTAGCAGCAAACAGAATGGATGAGTTTTACCAAATTTGTGTAGAATTTTCTAACTTCTGCTCTAATTGAATCCAAGTCTCCAACGATAGCATTAGGCTTGTACCTAAAAATAAGAAGAACAAACCCATATTTCTGAAGTTGGCTATGAAGAATTAATCAAAACGTGTCGTATTTAAAAAGGAATAGAGAAGAAGATGAATATATAGAAATTGATCAAAACCTGTTTCGAACAACAAGAGGATCTTCATTTGGAAAGAGGAGGGGCATTTCATCGTAAAGGCGATTTGCTCCACCATCTGCGAGTACACGTAGCTTGGCTATGCAACACCAAAAAAAAGAACCATAGTTAGACAACACTTAAAAAGTAGAAGTTCAGAATAGCAAATTTTTTTTGAAATCGTTGTAAGATTTGAACTATGGTCTCTCCAGTAGAGAAATATACATGTGATTAATAAGAACTCAAAACCGCAAAGGTAAAAAGTAGCTAAAAGCAACAAGAGGAAAGGACTTCGAGAGAGATAGAGAAGTACATTGGGTCCATAGTAGAGGCGAAATTCGAAGAAGGGGTCGGTTGAGAACGATGAGAGCGTAAGCTGTGAATGGTTTGTCATCGGAAGGAGTTGAAGGTAGAAGAAACGATGAAGAGTGAGACAACAAGGCCATGGTTGCTGATTGATAAGTCTCTTTCTCTCTCTCTCCCTGTTTTATAGCTTTCTACTTGCTCGTATATCAACTTGGGAATGGTGTGGTTTTTAAATATCGAGATGGATAAAGTCATGAAGTTGACAACTTCATTCATTCATTTTGATACTGATACTTGAAGGTATAATATTGATAATGTCAAACTACACTTTTTCAAATTCATTTGTTTATTATGTCTACCAGACAACTTGAACTAGTTGATAATTACACATTGTCAAATTCCTTACATTATTTATGTCTACTAGACGACTACTACAGTATTGTTTATGTCAAGTTACACCATTTCGATATTTACTACTTTATTGTGTACTATTACTCTGACTCCATGAGCTTATTCGTTCATCGTCATATTCTCCGTATTCATTAAACTAAACGTATCCCATTATACAAAAAACAAATTAACTAAACGGGCAAAACCCTAGTTACAGTGTAAGAGTTCAAAGTATAAACAACTCATCATTGTTTTCACAATCTAGATAAGGAACATGTGATAAATTTCACAAATACGTATGATTCTCCATCCGATCTTTTCCTTCTTGCCGGCCTGATGAAACGTTGTCAAGACCTTTGAGGAAACTCTGCAAGAAGAACCAAGAATTTTGATAGGAATTATGCAACCCCTAATGAGAAATACTTGATGGTTCCTAATTGTGTAAATAAATCAATGTCTAGTAATTGAAGACGAAAAATTCAAAAGATATAAGGACCATAGATTACTCGCATTGGCATCAGATGAGGAGTTTATGATGTGTAGTTTTACATCCCATCGACAACCTTAACACCAGCTATCTTGTCCCATTCCTCGGGGGAAGGTGCATCTGCCATTATCTTCTCTTGACCACGCCATAGAATCTGAGCCACAAGTTTTAGCAACAAAACCGTGGTTATAAGAGGAAGTTCATAAATATATACGTGATAAAAGGGTCAAACTTTTGGGTTAGGACTAGAATGTACCTTGTCAATGACGCCAAACGATTGAGCCCTTGTTGAATCCATATAAAATGGTCGCCTCATCAAGTTTGCAACTGTCTCGGCCGACTAAAATGGAAGAGTAGGCCATGTTAAGACTTAGAAGAAGTTTCACACTTCGAATAAAAAAACATAAAAAAGATTTTTATCCATTATACTCACATTTCCCGTGTGCCTTGCTAGTAGTTTAACGAGTGTGTCCCTGTTCGTAACAGTCTAAGGAAAGAGGAACAGGGAAGGTGGGTTAGAAGACTGTAAGAGCAAAAGCATAGAAAATGAATAACTTGCTATGAAGACTACTATAATGAGTGACAAAATGTGGGTCAACCTCTTTAGCACGTATAAGTACGTCACTTGCTGGCATTAGCCCAGATGATGGTGCGCGAGGTTGTTGGATCATTGCTGAAACATAATTTGTGTAAGTCCTTCGCAGTAACACATAGGGATGGGATATAAGAGGCATAGGGGGAGATTAAGAGTTGGGGGATGTTGCCTTTAACTTAGATGTTCATATCAAACCTTTGGCATGTGGAAACATAAACCGTCTCCCCTTCTTCCCTGCAGCAAGTAGGAGACAAGCCTGACCTATGGCAGCACCAACAGCTACTGTCTCTATCTGCATGCACACAAACAATGACTCCTTCGTAAAATTTCAGTATCAGAATTGAGTTTGTCTACGAATTAGGTCGACCATTTTAGCAAGTAGTTAAATTAGGTAAAGGGAGACATTGTTCATATTGAAACGGAATAGCAGATAACTAGTATTCATTTAGAACACACGAGTAAAAACTAGTCCTGTGAAAGGTCAAATGCGAAAAGTTGCATAAACTCGCAACTGATGTCAATCCTTAGTTCCTTACGAACCCACTTAGGACACCATGTAAACGACTCTTTCGTCTTTTAGAAAAGCTTGAGAAGTTATTTCAAGAGTTCAAGACATGACGAGACATGAATCAAGTTAAACTTAGCATATAGTTTGGCTAACTATGTCATTGCAAGCTCTCAGTTGATCAAGTTCTAGTATGCACTTTATGCAAGGGAAGATAAATTATCATTTTCTTGCTTGGTCAGAAAAGAATAAGATACACATACTTCAAAAAACGATTAGATACACCATTTGATGATTTACACAGAAGATGCTCATACAAGTTGCATAAAAAAGATGTACCAAATAAAACTGTAATAACAATCATCTTAGAAAATAAGAGATACATTTGAAGATAGACTAAACTTACATCGTTTTTTAGCTGCATCATCGCGTCATAGATGGCGAAACCCTCTGATTCCATCCCAACCTAAAACATAAGGATTTTGAAGCCTTAATGACTTAACGAAGTTATAACTGAGAAAGAGCAGGTAGTTAAAAACAAAGGTACATTGTCTTTTCTGGTTAAAGGATAGCTGAAGTCGAACAAAGAAGCACTAGAAAAAAAAACCTTGATCCAAATATCATATTATGAGACGATGGGTAAAAATAACTTTAGAATAAACAATATAGCCCAAAACCATGTAACAGTATGAAAGAAGAAAAACATAAAACGCATACCGTTTCACCATCATCACGGGTTGTTCCAGTCGAATTAATGTAAAGATAGATTGGCTCTTTTGGATCCATCCACTGTAGGTAAAGCAATTCCGCTATCACGAGCTCTGTCACAGCTGGTACCAACTAATTTAAAAACAGTTCAGTTCTCAAACTTAGAAGCAATAATGCAAACAATAGCTTAATTATCACGAGATAGTCAACATCACTTAACAATAGTCATGATAAGACCAAGGTTCGCTAGGAATCTCTTATACTCACTCGAGTAATTCTAAACCATTTACAATTATTCCTTTATATATGATTAATCCACTGTTAAAAAATAAGTATGGCATATATCCAGCTAGGAGAAATTGTTGAAAGTGTCATGCCTATGGTTCGACATCTAACCAACAAGCGACACGAGAAACCATTTACAGACAAAATTTTGACCCGGCCCGTTAACTTATGTTTGTGCTACTCTTATAAAGGGTTGTTATCAATGCAAAAAACATATCTAGTTTTACGGTTTTGGGGAGGGAGTGCTAGAGGAGGCAGAGTGTGAGGGTTTTAGTGAATTACATATATTAAAACTGTAGAGAAATCTATGTAACACTGTTCTTCATTCATAGTAAAAATCACCTTGTCACGGAGTAGGTCCGTCTCACCAACCAAACCACGTAAATCTTTTGTGTTATGCATTTACTTTCATCATCACTTCGAAATTCTATACCGAATAACAAAAAACTAAATAGGTGTCTATAGATAGTTGCAATAAAGCATCAATTTCTTGAAGGTTTAGCTAGTAGCCTCGTAAGAAACTAAGTATAAATCAACTATATGGATGAAACAGATACTAATTACCAAAAGAACATGTACTTATGAGGTTTAGCTTACTAACCAAATCAATCCGTTGAGCTAATTATATGTATCTAAACTTAATAACTATAGAATTACTGATCATTTAACTCAATTTGAATACATGAAATCAGCTATAAGATTATAAAACGAACTTACTGGCATGCCAATATAAACAATTCTTCCATTAAGAAGAAGCGAAGGCAAATCCGGAGGAGGCTTTCTCGGTCTATGTTCATTATAAGAAACAGATCTTTCGACCTA
>BEHA01050157.1:623544-647028 GCA_002897215.1 Eschscholzia californica subsp. californica
AAATGTCTTACAAATTTTCTTTGAAAAAAATTTACGTTTTGGAAAGAATATCCTATAATTGTCCATCATATAAGGAGAGAATGTTTGAGAGAAGGAAATAAGTTAAGTTTGGAGAGAGAAAATATGTTTAAAAAGAAGAAAAAATACGGAGAGAATCAAATCAATGGGAAACTACCAAAAAAATATATGGAAACAAATAAATGAAAAACTACTAAAAATGAGGAAAGTATAAATTTAAAGAGTAGAAAATCTGGAGAAAAAAATGAATAGAGAATGAAATTTGAATGAGAAACAAATGACAAGTTTGTTAAGAAAAATCTGGAAAGAGAATATTTAGAAAATCATGTATTTTTAAATCAGATACATAAAATAATTCCGGTAAATAAAAAAATTCCCGGTACACAAGAAAATTCCCTGTACAAAAGTGTCTGGTACATAACCAAATAGTTAGTACATAAAACAATTCCAGGTACACAAGAAAATTTCCAGTACAAAAAGTGTCTAATACATAACCAAATGGTCAGTACATAAAACAATTCCCAGTAAACAAGAAAATTCCTAGTACAAAAGTGTCTAGTACATAACCAAATAGCTATTTCTTAGAAATTTCTTATGTATTGAAAATTAAAAAATCGAACATTTGGTATACATATTATCCAAGTCAAGAAGAATGTAACTTTGTCTTTCTTAGACGTAATATCTTGTTCCATTTTCCCAGATATAATATCTTGTTCTCCAAATGGAACATTTGGTATATGTATTATTTGAAAGTGCATTTATGGTTGTACTAGAGGATTCTCCTCTAAACCCGACATTCTTCCATATACCCAACTTTCTTCAATGTACACAACTTTCTTCCCTGTACACAAATATGTTTCTTGTACACAAATTTATTTCCTGTACATAAAACAATTTTCTGAACATTTCTGATTGTAGTAAGAGCAGTTAGAATGAAATACAAGTATATTACACATAAATGATTGTAGTATCAAATATCCTATATACAAATATATTTCCTAGAAATTTCTTATGTATTGCAAATTTAAAAAATGTACATTTGGTATACATATTATTCAAGTCAAGAAGAATGTAAGTTTGTCTTTGTTAGTAAATAATATCTTGTTCCCCAAATGATATATTTGGTATATGTATTATTTGAAAGTGCATTTTTGGTTGTACTAGAGGATTCTCCTCCAAACCCTACATTCTTCCATGTACCCAACTTTCTTCGATGTACACAACTTTCTTCCCTGTGCACAAATATGTTTCTTGTACACAAATCAATTTCCTGAACATTTATGGATAAAATTATTTCATGTACACAAATTAATTTCTTGTACATAACATATAATGTGCATTATAATATCTATTTACTCGGAATAAACTATCTTCAACTGCTGCCAGGTATTGTAAATACTTATAACCTTTCGACAATTTTGCCGCAAGGTCGGAAGGTCTGTTTTTCATCTCACTTGCTCCTCCTACTTCAGGTCGAAAGGACTTTCCTTTCTTTTTATTACTCTCTCCTATTGTTTCTTCGGTATAGATCGATCGGGTACTTCAGTAGTTTCCGTAGTTGGAGTCTGTAAACAAAATAAACCAGGAACAAATTTGTGTTAGCCATTATAACAAACACATTATAACTAACACTAAAAGTTCAATGTTATTTCATGGACATACATTTTTTTTCATTACATGGGGATAGTTACAGTGTGTTATTAATTGGGAATAAACCTGTTTACAATACACGAAATGTTTTACCAGAAATCAATCTTTGTTCTAGTGCATAACTTCATGTATTGGGAATAAAAAAATGTACAGGAAACTAACTTTATAGGAAGTAGAGAAATCAGTATAAACCCCTTTAGGGTTCTTACATTCGATTTTTTACCAGGAATCAAGCAATTTACTGGACAGAAGATTATGTACCATTCTAAAAACATTTACTTCGAAAAAAATAATATTAAGTTGCATACCTTCTTCTTTCTTGGGCTTAGGGTCCTTGAGAATAGAGAGAGAGAGAGAGAATAAACCTACCTTAGGGGTTTTCAATAACAAAAGTTATTTAACCAGGAATTTGGACTGAAAAATATTAAGTTATATACCTCAACAATTTAGGGTTTTTTAAGGAAAAAATACCAGGAACATTAGGGTTTTTCAATAACAAAAGTTATTTTACCATTTTTAGAGATTTTTTAAAACAGAAAGTTATGGTGATTTAGGTTATGTTTAAGATAGAGAGAGTAAATCTACCTTCGGGTTTCTTACTAAATAACCAAACTGGAAAGTTTCTAAGAATTAAGGTTCCTAAATAAAATGAAAGAGGATAAATTTTCCAGCTTTAGGGTTGTTAAAAAATCAAACTAGAAATTTTTAGGGTTCCTGTACAATAATCAAACAAAAATTGCTTTGATTTAGGGTTTTGAAATAAAAATCAACCAAGAAAGATTCTCAAATCAAACGAGAAAGTTAAGAAAAATGTAAGAAGAAGAAACGTTTTTGGAGAGACAAAGATGAAAGATGTATAGATTTAGGGTTTTTTGTGTAATAATGGTGAGAGAGTGGAAAAACTTACTGTTTCAAATCAGATTGTTTGTTGTAAATGACTTTGTTGAAGAGATTTAAAGCTTTCCGATGGAATTTTGTTGGAGCCGAAATGAGGAAAATGAGTGGGGAGATCCGGTTTCAAATAATTTGTAGAGAGAGAGGATGAAATTTCTTAGTAAATGAAAGAAGGAGATGAACGGTCTCTTTCCTTAATGGGTCTTTTAGATCTGAGTGGTATATTAGTAAATACCAAAATAAACGAGGTTATTCTCGTCTTTTAACTAAGAGACCTGATGCCATGGACCTGCCTCTTATTCCTTTTCTGACGCGGACTGGGTTCCTATTAATAGGCCCATTTTGGGTCTTTTGCCCAACCCCTCAACAAAAAAACCTTAATTTTGATGATTTATTCATTATTAATGTGAGAAATAGTACAATCTATTAGATTGAAGTTGGGGAGATGCTTTGACGGGTACATGCACAACAAGCAGGATAAGGGCAATAACCCTTGGTATGACCCTGGTCTATGCAGTCTTGGTTGCAAGTTTCGGTGCACGCAGAGATGCAATAAATCGAATCAGGTTGTACTTCACCACCATTTTTGATTGGGTTGGTTAATCCATTCTGTCGTCCTGATCACCATCACAAAATAAGTGTTTAATCTCCTTCCCAAGTTATCACAAACTAGAACAATTTTATTTTTGTAAATATTTTTAATAAAGAAACAAAATGGAAAGAAAGAATAGGAAAATAAAATTAATACCCGAGGTGACAGTAGAAACAAGAAGAAGAAGGAAAAATATAAAAGAGACTTGTAGAAACTTTGCCATTTTTCTTTTGGTTCAAGTTGTTTGGTTCTATTCAATAATGTATGGAGGATAAAATTGAGTAACCAATCAGTCCTATTTATAGAAAATTATTGATCAAACATTGATATCTTCAAATCCCTCAATAGTCAACTCTGGATTGGTGATTAAATCTCAACTTTAATGAAAGAAAATCTAAGTATGAAATTTCTAACCTCTAAATATCCCCTTATTAATTATTCTACTTTATTTGGATATGGATGGATATTTATAAAAATGTTTAAAGTTATTTCCTTTTTGGCCCCCTACTTTGTGACCAGCTTCCTTTTTAGCGTCTATTTTTCATAAATTTAAATTTGGGCCCCTATTTTCTAATAAATACCGTAAATACTCTTCCTAATTTCAAAATAAAAATATCAAAAAAAATATTAAAAATACGGAAAAAAAGAGAAAATTTTCCGGGTAGTTATAGCATTTATTTAAAAAGGTCGCGGCTTTGGGGAATAAAAAAATTTCTTCGGGGAATAAAGACTTTTCTTAAAACTAGTTAAATAAGATTTGACTTTTTACGTTTCTTTTTATTGCTAACGGGCTTCTAATTTTGGAAGATGCTATAAAAAAGCTCCTCCATCTCATCACCTCTCTCTACCACTTCATCTTCTCGACACCTCATCATCTTCTCCGGCGAAAGTCGCCGGCCGACCAATTTTCCGGCCGGCGACCTTCAAACATAATTTCTTTTAATCTCTTCTCTCTCTCTAAATTTTTTTTTTCTTTTCTCTCTCTCTCTCTCTTTAGAACAGATCGAGAGAGAGAGAAGGTCTGTTCGTGAGAACAGATCACGAACAGACCACAATTGAAGCATCACAATGGGTTTTTAAGTGAGAAGTAGAAAAAGCAAAAGAACCCATGAAAATCTATTCAAACCCATTAGTGAAAACTCAAGTTTGAAATTGATAGTGGGGATAATAAGACTGCCCATTTACAGATTCAGACATGAAGAGTAGTACTACTACTACAACTACAACTACAAGGACATACTCGGGTTAGGGTACATTGCTTGCTGGTAGTGGTGGGGTTACAATAAATGCTTAGAGTTTCAGACCAATGAATTCATCATGTTTTTGTTTTCTAGGTGTAATTTGAGAAGAAAGACTCTTGAGAGTGTTGGTGGAAAAGAGATGAAAATAGGAGTATGTGATTATTTTTTATAAGGTCTAATAATAAGTTCAGTTGTGGAAATGATTTGGTGGCTGTGAAGGTTCTATTGCAGATATTGCACATTCAAAGTATTACAGATTGAAGGTCTGTTCGTGAGAACAGACCTTCTCTCTCTCTCTAGATCTGTTCTAGAGAGAGAGAAAAGAAAAAAAAATTTAGAGAGAGAGAGAGGAGAGAGAAAATTTTAAAAAAAAAGTTTTTTTTTTTAAGTTTGAAGGTCGCCGGCCGGCGACTTTCGTCGGAGAAGATGATGAGGTGTCGAGAAGATGAAGTGGGAGAGAGAATAAATGAGATGGAGGTCTGGAGGAGAACTTTCAAAAAATGTATTCTATATTCCGCATAAAAATTTATTCGCCGGAGAATTTTTAAAAAAATCTGGATTCCCTCGAGAATTTATTCCCCGGAGAATTTTCTTTATTCCCCAAAACCGTGGCCATTTAAAAATAGGTGAGGTAGAAATATCTCTTTTTATAATATTTTTATTTTGATATTAGGAAGGGTATTTATGGCATTTACTTGAAAATAGAAGGTCAAATTTGAATTTATGGAAAATAGGGGGTCAAGAAGGAAGCTGGTCACAAAATAGGGAGCCAAGAAGGAAGCTTGTCACAAAGTAGGGGGCCAAAAAGGAAATAACTCAAACGTTTATGAGAATGAATGAATGATTCCCCAAAAAAAACGAACGAAAGATCTTCATCCAGGTTAAATACCACTATACTCTCTTGGTTTTAGTATATCTCCAAATCAACAATTATACAAATTTCTTACTATACCATTTTATTTTGTGTATCATTTTTATTTGGCCCCCTAATTTTAGATCAACTGAAAAATTTAGTCTTCGTGTTTGTCTTTGGTTGAGATGTTAGAAAACATGACTTTGTTTTTATCTTTTTTGTTTGCTTAAGTGTTATGAGTTACGACTTTATGACGATGAAATCTTGTGTTTTTTATTTGTGAAGCCTTTGAGACTTTATATTATGGTAGATTGGTAGTAAAACTGTGTTATGTTACGTTTTTACACTCTTTGAGTTATTTTTCTATATATCTATTATATAAAACATGATGTTTTATGCTGATTGGGACAAAAAATTTGACAAACCAAGAGACAAATCCAGAGATAAATCTGGTCGTCGGTTTTTCGTTACATTAACTCACCGTTAAAAAAGTAACTGTTAAATCTCACCATCAACATATCCCGTGCAAATAACTTAGATATCTCGTAACAGTCAACATATCTCGTGCAAATATACTCAGATATCCCGTAACTGATATTGGGGGAAATTTTTTTTTGTTGAAATATGAAATGCCATTAAGCAACCAGAGTATTATTACAGTACATAGAAACTAAAAAGTAAGGGACATTTTCCCATATCTTCGATCTTTTCTTTCTGTGTGCCCATTTTGCTAGTTTGTCAGCTTGCTCATTTAGAGTTCTCTTAGTGTAGTTAAATTTGACACTCTCCAGCCTCCTCGCGATATCTTTGATTCTCTGGATGTATGTCTTTGATTGCCATTGAATTTTATGTCTAGTATTTTTCAGATGCTTTATGAGGTTAATATTGTCACTTTCTATGATGATGTATCTTTGATTGTTTTCCTATGCCCACGACAGACCATTAAGGATTGCCCATGACAGACCATTAAGATATTGGGGGAAATTTTTTTGTGAAATCAATTTTCTTCGGTGCCCAATCTTCCAATTCCTATCCCACAATTTTTCAATTTCTAACCTAAAATTTTCGTAACTCCTAAATTAAATATATCTAACGCCAGAAATAATGATTAATCCCATGATTTCATCATTGAAATCCACTACAAAACTGTGGAAACCTAAGGATTCATCATCATTCAGTAGTTTTTTATTCAAATCTCTTCATAGGGTGAGTTGTATTGAGTTTTCTTCTTAGTTTTCTGGTTGTGTAGTTTTCTCAATTTCTTAGTTTTCTTAATTGATGATTTTTTTCTTTATGGTACAGAGATAAGGTGGTGATTTCTGAGTTCGGCCTCTCACTGATCATCCAATCGGTAAGTTTCTGTGATTTCTGACTTCTGTTATTGGATGTTTCACATTTGATTATTGATGAAACTTGTAGTTGTACACAACCTATTTGATATAATTCCTGAAAGGATTATTCCCAACTGTTCGGATAATTCAGTAGTGTTAGATGCTCAAATTCTGTAGTGGTAGATGCTAGAATCCTAATCCCTTACTTGTGAGTATGTTAATATAAATTTATATATGTTGTGGTAGATGCTCAAATTCAGTAGTGTTAGATGCTCAAATAATCCCTTATTTCAGATTCATCATTGATGTTATATCAAATCATGCATCTCTGAGATTCTCGACTTAAATTTGTAACTTACTGTACGTTTGAAATAACATATTTTATGTATAACATATCTAGAGAACTCTATGTATAACATATTCTAGAGAATTCAGTATGCAATTGCTTTCAAAAGAAATTTGATGTTGAGTCAATAGATAAAGCATTAGCTGATTAGCATTAGAAATTTGATGTCGTGGGCAAGTGCTTTCCTGTAGTTTATTAGTTTCAGTTGCAACAACTCTTTAATATGATAAAGCATTAGCATTAAAACATCATAAACTTGACACTTTAGTTGTCACACATTATATTCACACGCTTTCAAATTCGAAACTTCACATTTTAGTTGTCACACATTATATTCACACGCTTTCAAATTCTGCCACGAGGATAGACAAAATAAAAACAAGAAGAATAGTAGGTTGAGTGTACTATCTTTTTGTAAAAGCAATTTGAACATATAAAACTCCGAATGACTTTACTTCTTGGCTTGTATATTGAGTAAAACACTTCAAATAATGGGTGTCTGTTTTGTAAAAGCAATTTTAACTAATAAAACTCCGAATGGGTTGTTGTGCAAAATTTGGAGACAACTCACTTGACTATTTATAGCTAAAATCTACTTCTTATGTTCATATTTCGAGTAGTTGACTTCGGGCAAAATGATACATTTCCTATACCTCTTTCTGTAATAGTTAAACATGACTCACGAAGAGCAAATATCTCCATCATTCTTGAGTTGTAGTTGACTCTCTAAGACATGAAACACTGTAGACATCATGCACAAATTTGACTATGAATTTTTTCAATCTGTCCTAACTCCTAACAAGCTCTTCATAAAAAAAAAACTCCTAACAAGCTTTAGATGTTCCAACATGGAATTTATGATGTTTTTCTGTGGTCAGTTAGATTCCAGAGAGGCATATATAGTCATAAATTGTTTGGTTTGCTCAATTGTTATTATATATGTTATACAGTTTTCGGAACATATGAATTATACCTGAATTTATTAGTTCACTATTAAGGTTCTCACCTGAATTTATTACTACTATCGGTAAGTTCTCTATTCTATCTTCATCAAAAAAAAAAGTTCTCTATTCTCCTTTTTGATATTCTTTTTTTCCTGCTCCACATGTGACCATAGGAATTTGAGTATTTGGTTGATTTATTTTGTTCCTAAAAAGTAGCATGTAGATTGTCTTGACTAATAAAACATGTTTATTCTGAAAATTAGATCACTAAGTTCCTAATCATTTGTTTTTCATCGCATCTTCTTATATTGTTTGGTTTGCTCAATTGTAATTTTGCAAAATTACCATATTCTGGTCTTTCCCTAAACTTATATTTTTCATTTTTTCTCATTTTCCATAGGTACATGGTTTAGAAGGATTATTCTTTGTTTAAACTAGACAAACATCGTAGCCAGCTCCAAGCGCAATCCAAAGAATTTTGAGGGATTCGTTGTTCTATTTGTATTTTTAACTTTAATTACCGAGGAGTTTGTATTGGATTTATTTTTAATGAAAGTATTCAAACTGTCTTTTTATTCTTCACATAATGTAATTAATGATTTCATTGACATAAAGTGGATTTAGTTTAGAATGAACAAATTCACATACAAATCGAGCAGATTGCAGTAGATCTTTGTAATTGCAAACTAGATATTGGATCAAATAAGGTCCTCCGTGCCGGAGGCACGGGTCATACCTAGTATATATATATATATATATATATATATATATATATATATATATAATTGCGTATTTTACGCATCGAGTCATACGCTTCGAGGCACCGCTTCACTTTTTGAGAGTTCACCCCTCGAGGCTTAAAAACGTATTTTCAATTTTTTTTTTTTTGTTGAGAGACGTATTTTCAAATATTGATCCTAAATTCCCTACATATCATAATGGTACTGCCGCATCTTTTGTTATTATTTTTTGAATCAACAACATATTGTTCGAGGATGTGCTTTGTCATGGCCCTTGGGTAAGACAATGGTATGTTATCGGAAGTATAAAGGTTGATTCAACGATTAACACATGTCTTGATTATATGTTGCCTAATAATGATCAAATTTATTTATTTTTTATAATTATTTGCATTTTTTTAGTTAAACCTTTTCATTTGTAACTTGTAAAATTGTAATTTTATCTGTGCGGTATGAAATGATGTTATAAATTTCTGTAAATTTTTAGTGGAAAGCCCGAACCGAGACCGTCCGGTGTCTGACTGGCCCGATAAAATAACGGTCTTGGACGGTAATTGGCCTGGCAATTCTTAAAAGTGACCGACCGAGAGAGATGCAGTGCTAGCCAGATTGTGTGGTGGAGATAGGAAGAAGAAGAAAAAGAACAAAAAAATTTGTGAAATCAGTCAACAGGACTGGTTTCCGGTCAATAAAGCTGGAAAATGGAGAGATTAAGTTACTTTTATGACCAAGGATGAAAAATGAAAGAAATGATTGATTGTTAAGTAGTGGGAGCTGAATTGAAACGTTTGACACATTTACAAATTAACACATTTTCTTACAAAGACCTCTACCACTATTCAACCACCTCTACATCTCCACAAACAACGAACCCTTCAAACACGACCTCCATTCCACAACCACTATCGTTGCCCCCAAATCCACCACCACGATCACTGCCACAACTTCATCACCACCACTAATCACTATCGCCACCACTAGGGTCAGAACTATGTGAGACCATCCTGGGAGATGCCCTGGATAATCTAACATATTCACTTTATCAGAGGCGGAGCCAGGAATTGGCGCAGGCCCGGGCTGAAAGTTTAACGTCGATAAAAAATAAATTTTTATATAAAGAGTACACAAAAAACTTTTCACCATGTGAATCTTTAACTCGTTTCACACAATTCATGTGGTAATTATTATTTTGTAAATGAGAAATTTGTACAATAGATCATTGATAGTTGGGATATTGTGTTTAATTAGCTGAAATCGACTATATAAATATTGTGTTTAATTAGTCGAAAAGAATCGACTATATACTTTGAAGATTTGAGACTCTTTTTAGGAATTAAGAACCAAAGAGGCCCTTATGTTGTTGGTTTGTAAAGAAAAGACTAAGAAGTAGGTACAGGGACTTGAACTTGTGCCAATGAGGTGGACAGCTAACCATCATACCATTACACCAACATATGCTTTTGTTAAAATGAATGGCTACTTCGCTTAAATAATTAGTAGGTTGACCCGGGCTGCAGCCCGGGTTAGCCTACTAACAGCTCCGCCCTTGCACTTTATGCTACTAAAATTTAACAATGTGCAGTCTAGCTCCACTGGTGGAGTCCTTCGTTTCCAACCTAAAGGAAAGGAATTGCGTCCCTGTCTAGCACAAAATCCTGGTTTCACCCCTGACATTCACAACTCCACCACTAACCATCATCATTGCCAAAACACCGCCACGATCACCGCAACAACTCCACTGCCGCAGGCCCATTATATTAGGATACAAGCAGGCTGCAGGCCCGACCCCGTCACACACACTCATATTAGACCGTTGGCGATTTAGCACCCAAAGCCCGCTTCAAGAAGAATTCGGCTCGCGTAGGGTGGGCTTAGGTTATAACCTGTCTGACTAAACGCCCATGCATGGTCTTTGGTGAATGGGATTTTCAGATTTACCTGTCCGATTCACCGGATTGCCCTAATAGTCATTAAGGAGATTTGCCTGAGCCTGAAAGAAGACTACACGTGCGCACCTATACCCACCCGATTCCCAATCCCATGAGCAACCTTCACATTTTGAAACAACTAGGCTCTTCTTGATAAACAATTGGTCCTTTAAGTAAACCTTTGGTCCCTCTATGGGGAACGACTTTGGTAATGACCATGTAAATGACGGTTCAACAATGTAGCCTAATCACTAATTCGTACCAGTTATGTAAGATTTTAAATTGATGACTTACAGTCTTTTTTTCACAGTGTTGGCTTATGAGTTTTTCTAACACGAGTCCTCAAGCTTTAGGCACATGAAGTGAAAAATTACCAAAACCATCAACTGGGGATTTCGACTACGACGATATGCATATATTTTTCCATCCATTCATAAAAGAGAAAATTGTAAAATCCAATCCAATCCATTGGTAGGATAGTACTACTATCTGTCTCTCTCCAACCCAAAAAAACTGAATTTTGATCTTAGTAGGGAGAATTAAGGTCTTGTATAAATTCACATGCTTTGTTGTTTCAAAAGATAACAAATTACGAGAACAAAGCCATCTAAAAACCTTAATTATGATGATTTATTCATGATTAATGTGAAAAATAGTACAATCTATTAGATTGAAATTAGGAAGATGGTTTAATGTTCACAAGCACAACAATAAGGATAAGCGCAATGGCCACCCTTGTTCCAGCCCTTGTCTATGCAGTCTTGGTTGCAAGTTTCGGTGCACTGAGAGATACAATAAATCCATTCTTGATTATTAGGTTGTACTTCACCACCACTTTTGATGAGGTTGGTTAATCCATTCTGTCGTCCTGATCACCATCACAAAATAAGAGTTTAATCTCCTTTTCCACAAGCTAAAACAATTTTATTTTCGTATATATTTTTAATAAAGAAACAAAATGAAAAGAAAGAATGAAAAGACTAGATTATTACCTGCCGAGACAGTAGAAACAAGAAAAAGAAGAAAAAACATAACAGCTACTTGTTGAAACTTTGTCATATTTCTTTTGATTCTAGTTGTTTGGTTCTACTCAATAGTCTATGGATGATAAAATTGAGTAACCAATCAGTCCTATTTATAGGTAAATTGTTGATCAAACTGTGATATCTTCAAATGACTCAATAGTCAACAGTGGGTTAGTGATGAAATCCCAACTTTATTGAAAGAAAATCATAGTTTTATTTCATTAATGTAAAAGTAATCATTACATTTTACTATCTTTACTTTTTTTTTTTGTTGCAAAGATTTTAATATCTTTACTTAGCTAAGAGGAAATCTAAGGGTCTGTTTGATACGTGTGAAAATAGGGTTAGAAAATTGATTTTCGTATGAAAATCGATTTTCTTCCGTTTGATAGGACTAAAAAGGTCGGAAAACTGATTTCCGTTAGAAAAAAAAAGTTAGAAAATTGGGTTAAAAATTTTCTTACAAAAAAGGTGGGGAAGTTGTTTTCTAACCTTTCACTGGTCGCGCTCTCTCTCCTTCCTCCCGTAATCCCATTATCTCTCTTTCTTTCTCAGCTAACCAACCATGGTTGTTCCCTCTCTAAAGTTTGGCAACTTGAAACCAAAACTGATCATCTTTCTCACTTTCTCCATGTATACCATAAGTCATCATCAATTTTAATCTAATGAGATCATTCACCTAGATGGCCAAGATCAGCAAGATGCAAACTTCATTTGAAATCTCCATTGAAATTGAAAGCATCAACATGTAAAGATGACCCAAAAGGATTGTGGATCTCTAACGGAAGTAATCATCTCTGTTTGCAAACCCTAGTTTAGAGTGATATTTTGGCGCTAGTCGCGTTAGGGTTTTGATTCCTGGTCGATTAGGTTTTTGATTAGTTTTGATTCATTTAACCCTAATCGATTAGTTTTTATTAGTTTTCTATTAGGTTTTTGATTACTTTCTTATCCTAATCGATTAGGTGTTTGATTAGTTTTGATTCCTGTAGCCCTAATTGCAATCCATTATCGATCAGTTTTTATTTCTTGTAACCCTAATAGCCATGAACAATGGAGGTTGCTGCTGTTCGTTTCCAGGGCTTCATTTGCTAATCTCTAAAGGCGCCCAACTTCCTTGCAGTTGGCGCCCTTTAATTCTGTAAAGAGGGTGCCGAAAATAAATCGTTGGGTGCCTTTAAAATTTTTCATCATATTTTCTTATGTCATAACAAACACAAAAAATTGATTTTCTTAAGAAATTTTTGGTTTTCTTTCCTATCAGAAAAAAAGTGGTTTTCTTTCCCATCAGAAAAAAAAGTGATTTTCACACGTATCAAACGGACCCTAAGTATGAAATCTCTAAGCTCTAAATATCCCCCTTATTAATTATTCTATTCTATTTGGATATGGATGGCTATTTATAACAATATGAATATGATCTTCATCCAGGTTAAATAGCAATATATTCTCCTGGTTTTAGTATATCTTCAAATCAACAATTATACAAATTCCTTATTATACAATTTTATTTTGAGTATCATTTTTAGTTGGCCCCTAATGTAACTATGTAAGATCAACTGAAAATTATTTTTCATGTTTGTCTAATATTCTAATTTGGCTTTGTGAGATCATGATTTTGTAAGTCAAACTTAACCGTAAGTATTTTTTTTCGTTTTTAATCCGTCATTTCGGACTTAATTCAATATGTTTATTTCCTCCTTCTATTAAGCCGCAAACTACATAATGTTCGATGACTAGTTTTTTAATTAAAATCTTTTTCTTTTAGTGTTCACATCCTCCTTTTCTCTCCATCACCACAGTCCACCCACCACCGTTATGTTCTCCGTTTCCATTCTCTCCTTTTCTTGCTCTCAATCGAAACCCTTGTTGTTTCAGTTGATTTAAACACCACGAGTCTCAGTTGATTAACATATTTGTGAATCAATCAAACTTTAGGGTTTCTGATGTAGATTGTTGCGTAAGCGTAAAAGTAATGGAACCCAGCATTAAAACTATGATCAACTAATTAAATAAACCGATAACATAATAATAAACGACGAAACGATAAACTTAATAATTATTCTTCAAAGATCTGGATAATAATGATAACCTAGACTTCCTTTTATAGGAACTTAGACGCTTTTAGATAGAGTCAAAATAGGATTCCTAAATATCAAAGATACTAAAACATAGAAACTTCTAAACCTAGACTTAGTAGGAAATACTCAAACATAGAAACTCTCAAATCTAACCCTAATGGACTCGGCCGTGAGGCCCAATGGCGTGGACGTGAGGCCCATGATGATGGTTTCCATCATACTCCCCGTCCGAGAATGAACTTGCCCTCGAGTGAGACTCAACAATGCGATCCTTAATTCCCACTTTGCACGAAATTTGTCGAAATATCAAAGAAGACAATGATGGACCAAATCACTAGGATAAATATCATATTGCAAAGAATCTCGCAAAAGCAAATGTAGGAAAGAAACTTCCAACAAATTGCGACATCTCCCGTCATCTTTTAGTTTGACGAAGAAGACCACAAACACCACATAATTCACTATGGAAAAATTAACCATGAATTTCATCATCCACTTAATCACTCTCTCTGTTTCGTCCTTCTCAATAATAACTTGGATTATCTTCCCTCGTTCATCTTTGTGAAGTTTCTAAACTAAAACGCAATCATAATGTGTCAAGTTAGGAATGACATGAGAAAAGTCACCACATGGAAGCATCATTATTCCGGCTGAATTGTATCGTTTAGTAAATCGAGTAGGGGAAAACCTCTAAGAAACCTAATATCGAACAGTTGATGGGCATCAACTTCTACTATTTGAGAAAAGGGACTCCTACAAGAGGGAGCATGAACTTCTTGGTACTAATGTCTACATCAAATCCAACCTCTGTAAAATATCTAAAACCCTTTTCCCTGACGCACTGAAGTGCAGCTTCAGTACATAAGGCAACTATTCGTACGATCTGAATACACTCTAATGGAACCTCTTGATCCTTATCACCTTGAATAACAGTTAGTTTAACTTTTGACGAATTCACAGCTCCCCAATAGCCATCCAGTAACTTTGCTCCTCACATATCACAATGTGCATTGTGTGCCATGTTGAATGGTGTGTGTGCCTTGTCAAGTCCATTAACACGAATGGTAGCTCCCTTTTTCGAGTGAGTAGCTTGAGAATCCATTCCCATGTCCTATGGTTTTTGCAGACGAGGAAACAAATGCTTCTTCCCAAGTGTTCATACCATGACATAACTGAAGAACGTAATAGTAATGATAGCCACAGTCTTCTCTTAGCGAGTCCGTTGAGTGCGATTAAACTTGCTTTCTCTTTTGATGAAGAAAAGTAAGGACGAGTAATCAGGGTGGGTGAATGCTGACCTGCTTATTTTCTCGGATAGGGAATTTGTAAGCTTCACATCTACTATGTTGTGGTCTATTGTTGCTTCCTTTCCTAGTGGTTGTGGTACTCGACATCAACCTTCCTTGTAATTGAGTTCTTCAAAGAGAAAGGACCGATTGAGTTATTCATAAAATAGCTATGTGTTAATCAAATCGTAGATCACAGACGGTATCTTAGAGAGCAAAGTCACCATTTGATAATGAAAATAGTGCATCGTCCATTGATTCTCTTATACATTTTCTAGTTCTTCTCTCTTATGCAATTTGGTTTCGGGAGCAGGAAAAGATGTAATTGACCTAGAAAGGTGCGAAACCCTAGACCATAGAATTGAGCCAATGGTGCTTCTTCAGACTAGCCCACGAAGCGGTGTCAGTTAGTGCTTCGCTTTGAAATTGCCTTCTGCTAAGACTGCTCGTTCTAGGGCTCGTGTTATCATTCTGAGTGAAAAAAGCTAGCACAAAGGCGATAAGCATGCGGAGGTGTGCGCTAAGAATGGACTTGAGTTGACTTAGTCTTTTTCAATATGGTTTGGAGGTAACTCACTTGAATGGTTGCAAGCAGCCTATTCAACTCCTGGAAAAAACCTGGCGTTCTTTCCACTTAAACTTCTACTTCTTGAACGAAACGATATTCATCTATATGTAGCTGATTTTAGGGGCAGTCTATAGCGGATCTACGACCAGAGGAAATAAAACCATCCTTTTCCTTTTACCTTTTCCTATCCCACCCTAATGCTTTCTCCTCTCTTCTTCGCCCTTTTTTTCTTTCATTGAGATCTACATGTGGTAAAGTAAGAGTAAACAAACCTAATTTGACAGATTCCTTGGACTTTGAAGTTATAGCCAATGCAATTATACAACCCATTGAATGAGCAGCTGTATGAAAAGAATCACCTAATTGAATTTGTTTGATAACTATCTGTCCACTATTTCCAAGTGGTCTTTCATTGTGTATAAACAATCCCATGGTTTTGGGCTTTTACCAAACCCCAATAGATACACTGCAAGCAACGTGAAATTCTTTTTCCATTTTCTAGGAGATTGGGAAATACTGATTCTGTCCAAAAGGATGAAGAAGAAAGAAACCCATGTAAGAATATCACATTTGAGCTTTTTTCCTCTTGGAACCCTCATTGTTTGCTTCTGAGGGTTCGTTCACAACTACGTGAAGCTTCATATCTTCAAGTTTCTTAGCCGATACATCACACAAAATCATTTTTGTAGTGAAGTATTTTGTGTAGCAAGAACCAGTGTCCTATTGACTTCTTCCTTGAATGGAAACAAACGGTAGGTGAAAACCCTTTTTGGGACATTATATCGTGTACGTGATGGGCGTCTTCTAATTGGTTCCATGAATAAAACCAAGATTTTGTGATTAGTTCATGCTTATGAAGAGATGAAATCAATGACGACATAATTTGATGGAGAAGAATTTTGTGATTAGAAACGAGAATTTCTTCTTCTGGAATCGCATATGAAACAAGTATTTTATTGGGACATTGTTTCGTCATATCAGGAATAGAGTTTAGGTTTGAAGAAGGAAAATTACTTCCGTCTTCTTCCTCGGTCATTGATAGAAATTTGTTCCTTTTGTCAAGAACCTCTTCCATCACGGTGACCGAAGTAACGTTGGAGAACTGTCTACTTGATTCAATCTTTGTTTTCGCATATGACAAATATTCATCCAAAGGAAGAAAAACATACCTGAAGATACTTTTCAACGTAGTCCAATCGTCTACGAATTTTTTTCCTTGGTTAATGAGTCTCCATTGCATTGCATAGAACTTTTCATAGATTCTTTCGGACATATGTTGCTCAACAAAAAAAAAAAACCTTATCTTTGGCATGGACATCTTGATTTCTGAACCAATCTTCCATGTGTTGAATCCAAGAAGTTATATGAAATAAGCCGTTGAAGAGTGAAACTTTAGAAACTTTATGAATTTTTCTTTCATCTTCTCGATCAATGTAGAATTGACGTGGAAATTTTATAAACGTGGAATTTTATAAACGTGAAATTTTAGAAACTTTATGAAATTTTATAAACGTGGAAATTTTATCCAACATTCAAGAAGAGACATATCCATAAAAAAAATTTCATCTGTTCCCAGATTCTTCAAGCTCTGAATACCAGCTGATGTAGGTTGTTGCGGAAGCATAAAAGTAATGGAATCCACCATTAAAAACTATGATCAACTAATTAAATAAACTGATAAACTAATAATAAATGACGAAACGATAAACTTAATAATAAACTTGATTGATTATTCTTCAAAGATCTGGACAATAATGATAACCTAGACTTCCTTTTATAGGAACTTAGACGCTTTTAGATAGACTCAAACTAGGATTCCTAAATATCAAAGATACTCAAATATAGAAACCTCTAAATCTAGACTTAGTAGGAAATACTCAAACATAAAAACTCTCAAATCTAACCCTAATGGACTCGGCCGTGAGGCCTAATGGCGTGGACGTGAGGCCCATGATGATGGTCTCCATCAGTTTCAATCGAGGGAGAAAGAACCTCTTGGACTCTAGATAAATCGAGATGACGATCTTTGACATGGTCAGTGAACTTGTCAAGGACTTTGCTATGTTGCAGCAAGTTTTTTGAGTCCACCAAAATACCAACACCTTCATATGTAACCTCCATTGCATCTCTTGCATTTCTTTCTTTTGCAACTTTATCCTCTCTTGCTTACCTAAGCACGTCCGATAAGTTGAGCCCTTGTTAGAACTGATTTTAGGCATAAGTACCGCCTGAAGTAGGTTGACTTGAACTCCCTTCTTTAAGTCAGTTAGGACCTTCTTGAAGGTTGAGAAGAAGAACACCTTTCTTCTTTGACTAGATAGACAGACGAGAACTTTTCTCTAAAATCGCTCTCTCTGCTTGATGGTTGAAGAGTCCAATTTTTCTTTCTAAGAAAATTGCACAACTTTTCTATTTTCTAATTGATCCTTATATAGAAACCCTAAAATCAGAGTTGTGCTCAAACTGGGATTCAATCTGGACCACAAAAAAGATAATACTCTGAAAACACTTTTCAAAGTGATCTAGGGGTTCCCCTTTATGTGGCCGGACAGATCAACCCATTAATGAGCTTGGCCTGGCTGACCCAATAAGCCTAGAGGACCATCATATGTCCGACCCCCTTACTTCTTTCCGGGCTTTCCTTTCGGACCTGGTTCTTTCTATCTCTCGTTGGACTCTTCCTGAATCCTTTGGGCATATCAAACTGGATTTAATCCATCTATTGCCAAGCTCTCACTAGCCAATTCTCCTCGTTCAAGCCACCACTCTTTGGTGTAAACCATTGTAGGATCCGATCTATTTTAGCCGCAAATTACCAAATTGATCCGACGATCGTAGTTGACTTCTAGCCAAGCATTACGATCCCTAATTCGACCGGACTAGATGATCTTGCTGATAAGGTCATCGTAATCATATTCGAAAAACTATATGCATTGCCATCTTGGTCGAAGGACACTCCTTCAGAAGGACATCTCCTTCAGACCGAAAGGATTTATCCTTCATACACAGTTCTGAAAGCGGTTGAACCTTCATAAGTAATGTGAACTCCGGGACTCCAAATGTGGGTTTTGGATTATTCCTGACTTGATTTTGATATTAGTCATGACTTCTAGGCACAATCGGATGCTCCAGACTACATATTTCGATTCGAGATAAAACTCTTGAGATGCTAGACATATTGGAAATTTACTCAACTCCGTATTGTAGACATACTAGCTAGAATGCTTTCAGTTTCATGATCTTGATTTATCTTCTGAATTTAGACTTATTTTCAAGACACACATGAAATGTCTAACATATTTAGAGACCGAATGGAATTTTTCTTAGATTCCCACCGAGGTGCTATCCTAGACATCCACAAAGTTGATATTCTTGAAGCAAAATCATATATAATTTTCCGTGCTAAAAGCATAGAAAAAAGAACATAAAGAAATGTGGAGTTTATTGGGTTCAATAGAGACACACATGTTGGCAATTGAGACACATTTGGTGACGGTTGGGACTAAAGCGCTCACCTTTGGTGAATTATAATCATCGACAACAATTAGATCTAGAGAAAAATCACTGAAGAAACGCCATTCCTTGGATCATAGAGTCGAAACCGTACTTGTACCAAAATGAGCGCATCATAGTCGTCCAGGCACACACTTTGGGATCATCTAGAATGTTGCCTTAGCGCATCAGAAGACCTTACGTGAGCCGTGCGACTAAGGCTTCGGGCGGAGCGCAATTCACCTGATCGAGATATTTTCTGATTGTGCTTTCCCCCAACCCCCACCCCATATCAACTTTTTCTTTTGCCCGTTTAGTTCCTAGATTAAGCAAACTTCATCCAAGTTAATTTTAAACTTGGACATTTCATTTATCTAGAATCGGATTTAAGTGATTCTCAGCTCTATACTCAAAAACTCGACGCGACAAACGCAATGCCATATTATATTTCTCAGTTCAACTGATCAAATCGAGCTAAAACCGACTCTGATTCTAACAATCCCCCCACATGAATGAATATTCGGGTTTCTAATAATGGAAATTTTACTATACTGACACGGGTAGAATTCATAAGTGGAACTTTTTTTACATCGGAAGAAGGTACTCTTTCAACTTTGAATCTTTCCTAATGAGTAACTCTTTGGTCTATATGGATCAACAGTTAACTGTAGGTCTTGAACTGGTAATTTCAACCCAAAAATAACTATCACACAACTAATCCCTTAATTAGGTTCTCTGTTATGTTCATTTTGCTCTAAACAATCACGGTTTATGTATGTTCGGGAGAAGTTGGCTTAGCAACCTTTCCACTGAACCGACACCAATCCACACACATGTAGGTTATCCAGAAGAAGGTATCCTGCTAACCTAATGTGAAAAAAATATCTAAGTTTTTAGATTCATTAAAAGTTTAACGCTAAATTTTCAATGCAGGCAACACTAATTTCATCCTATGAATTGGTTAGAGATATAAATCTCTAATAGTGTTAATTTTGAGTCAGGATATATAGCTTTAGTTCAATGGCGAAGCCATAAATTTTCTTCTGTGGGGGCACTTTTAAAAAGAGAAACCCACATAAATTAATAAATCAAACAATATATATTAACCCGTTATATTTTAATTTAGTGCATTGAATACTTTCCGGATCGATTCAATAGAAAAGTGGGTCGTATGACACTATAGTTTATCATATTTAGAAAACGACAAATTTAAACAAAATTTTTCTTCCAATCAACCTATTGCTATTTAATCTTCTTTGAACGATATAAAAAATACGTAGGTAAATTTCATTATATTCTTAATTAATTTAGAGTAATTTAGTTCAAATTTTTGAAGAAAAAGAACTACACAATTTAGTTTAGAAATATATACAAAAGAATGCAAAAAAACAACACTTGCTTTTCAGTGAAAAAAATTACACGCAATCAAAATTCTAAAGGTAAATAAATTATATATTCATGTTTTTATCTTATTTGATTTCTAAGGCAACTGACTATATACGATCACGTTTTTTACTAAAATATTTTACGTTTTATTTTGATTGTAATTTAGTGGTTACACTTTATTTATGTAAATTAATCAAGCTAGGTAATTAATCTAACACATTGAACAAGAATGTAAATGTTATGTAAAAAAATAATTTTATTTCAAAGAGATGATTTGAAAAATTCGTGTTACTCATCAGACTAGGTTTACCAAAAAATTAAATTACAAAATAATTGGTATATATCATTTCACGTATAAAGAATGAGTTTATGGTGAGATGGAGTTTACACTATATTTCCATGGACTTGAATTACAATTGCTTAGTTTTTGTGGTGGGTACGACAAGTGGAATTTCTTTAATAACTAAATAGTGGGTTTCCTACAAAGAAAAGAAATAAAAAAAATCATTTACAAATTAAATAAAAGTTATTTGAGAATAGTGTTAAGGGGAGGTCTTGGAAGCTTGTGGGGGCATGCACCCCCACATGCCCCTTACTAGCCCCACCCTGCTTTAGTTGCTATTTGAACTTAAACCGTGGGACCTCCAGTCATCTAGGTAGGGTTTCACCATGTCTTTACTCATTTAATTTAGGTATTTTATCCCCATTCCCCTAGATGGTGCGATGTTGGCTCTTCATTTCAACCTTGTTTTATTCGGATCTGCAGACAACTTTAGATTTGACGTAACTCTGATTTATGTCGTCCTTGAGAGTAATTTCTTAAGGGTGTTAGTCTATTGGTTTTATATGCTCTAGACTTTCCATATTTTGCAGAAATGCAATAACTGCATGGGTTGATAGCACGCGCTGGTTTTAATCACAAATAAATATCTTCCAGGAAGTTTATAATTATTTCTCCTACTTCCTTTGCTTTCCTCAGATCAATGGTTCCATCAACGAATTTAGGATTTCATTGTCCATCCAACTATGCACCTCTGTTATTTGAGGAGTTTTTTGTGATGTTGTAGCCCTTAGTGGTTTGTCAAAATTCACTGCTAGACTTTGTAACTCAGATTAAGGTATAGTTCATATATCTTCATTTTTTTTCTTCATTTTATGATATGTATAACCATACTCTAGGAAACTCAGGTATCTGAGAACTATCTGTTACTCAGATATTATCTCTTTCTTGAATTTGTTTAAATTTGTGTATTTACACTTAGTCTTTAAGTGGGTTTTATTGTTAGTATTTTTCAATACTAATGGTTATGTGGACTTAATATGAGGTTCATAATATATAATATGTTGGCTATTTCGATTGAGGGTCCTTAGTGGTCTAATTAATTATTATGTGGACCTATTTAATATCAGTTATATTGTGTGGGGGGCATATTATAGATATGCATTGTGTAGAGCCCTTGAGTATTATTACTAAAGAATGATGGGCTCTTTAGTAATAATTTGGTAACTTCCAATAACTGGTTGGGAGTTCCGATTCATAAAGGGGCAAATCCCTGAACCAGAGAGATATAACTCTGATTTTGTTCTCTTCCCATTAAGACAAAATTACTACAGAGATCTCTCTAGGTTTGGAAGATTTTGCTTCATCATCATCATGGCTTCTAATGATTCAGGTTAGTAAATCATTTAAATTTCATCTCTCTATTCATCAAATATGACTCCTGGATTTCATTGTTTAGACTTGATAATATATTTGATTCTTGTTTATAATGATGAAATATTCCAACAAGTGGTATCAGAGCCACTATTTGTATGAATTTTGAAATGATTTTATGTAATCTGTTCACCATGTTTGTGATGTTTAAGTTAATTCGTAAGAAACTGTTTTACCTTTAGATTATCCCTCAATCTGTTAGTTTCTGTGAATATTTGGGAGATCTAATATTTTATAGAAATCAGTAACTACCTTTATTTTAAATAATAAAGATCTTGAATGTTATCTTCTGTGATTCGGTTGATTTAGGGAGGAATAATAGAAATCGTAGTTATTTTTCCCCTATTCCTCTCCCCTAATCTCTCTGTTTGAATATTTGGGTAGTTGAGAGATATTGGGGTAGATAATATTCTTATAAATTCTCTGATGATTATTACTTTTGTAGAGAAAATTAAGTATTAGATACTGTTAATTTGGTTTAATGATTCTGTTAAGTGATTTAGGGATACATAAATACTTGATTATTTTTTGTCTCCCCTAATATAAAATTATATTATGTTAATAACTTTTAATAGAGATTCTGCTATATAGTATCCCTCTCTCATGGAATTATGAATCAAAATTATTCTAGATACAGTAACTTTTTTTTAATACTTTTGGTTCCAAATATTTAGGTATATGTTTGGTTGATTATTATGGATGTATAACAAAATTTGGGTGGAATTTCAAAAATGTCTCTGTTTTATACATATATTTGAAATTCTTTATTTGATTATCATGAATTGACATTTGTTATACATGAAATATATTGATATATGTTGATACATATTGATAACCATTGTACATAAGGTTAGGCTATTAATTTAATCTTGTATCAAAATATTATTATTTTATTTTGACAAGAACTTAGATGGTTATTGCACTGATTATGACATTGAACTGACATGTCACCAAAGTGAACCCCTGTTGGGTAAAATGTCATAGTTGATGCAGATAAACATGTCTTAGCCCATGTGAAGTGATCGGCCCAAAGGAAGGTCACTTTTACCGGTCTAAGGGAAGCCTTAAATTGCCTTATGACGAGGGTATGTGGTATACTTAGTTGTCATGCGAATATTATGTCGGTCCAAAGAAAGGCATAATATTTGTCAGATCTTGTACCAATATCCGAGAGTATCACTAGTATGTTACTATCTCTGTCCAAAGACTAGGTAGTAATGTTACACTTGATATCTTGAAATGGGCCCACAAATTGTAACTTTTGTTATTTTCAAATGTTGTTAATTTTTGTCTGATGTAATTTGAACTCTAATTGAGCATATATGTATTTTGTTATTCTTTATTTTATAGTATCTGCAGTATCTGCAAACATGAACAACATTCCTGTGCTTAACG
>BEHA01050158.1:2020-20938 GCA_002897215.1 Eschscholzia californica subsp. californica
CCAGACTGGATGATCTTTACGTGTGGTCATCGTTATCCTAACTGACAAATTGATCGCATTGCCACCTTGGTCGAAGGACACTCCTTCGGAAGGACATCTCCTTCAGACCGAACGGATAAATCCTTCACCCTGAAACTCTAAAAGAGATTCTAGGAGTTCAGGAGACTGTAAATACGGGAACGGAAGACGTTAGGAGAAGGAAGCCGTCTGGCAAGAGAATGGGCAGGAAAGCACCAAGACCCAGAACTATCCTTCCTAACAAGAGATGTCTTGTGTGCGGTAGTACATCTCATATTCGATTAAGAGATTGCCCGCGATTCTTGGAAGAACTAAACGACGGAGCTGGGAGTTCCGGTCAAGGTAAAAATTATTAAAAGTTATTCAATTAAATACACATTCCTCGAGGTATATGATACCTAAAAGACTCTTATCATTATGAATGACAGGAGCAAGAGGGAGCTGAGTATTTATTGAAGAGGAGATGAACCTGTCGAAAGCTGAGAAGGCAAGAGTTGCTGGAAAAGCTCAAGAAGGATCATAGACTCGATAGGCAATACTTTAAAGTAGTTTTAGTATTTCTTTTTCTTTTTAGAACACTGACTCTGTAATGAGATTATGGGAGTGAATAAAATATGAGATATTTTATGATGTTCTTAAAAGAGCCTATCTAACTTTTAAGTAATTTTAACGAATGATCCGACTTAGTCATTCTAAATCTTGTAAGAGTACAAGAGTTCAGTTAATCGTAGAAAATAATGTTAGACATGAAAGTCTGCGATTAGTGTGATTAGAATGGACGTAAGACTTGATTGTGGAGAAGTTTTGGAAACAAATCCTAAATCGAGAAGCAGATCTGGGTGACTAAAGAATATGATGAGATCATAAGTTCAACAGTCATCGGTCTTCCAAAAACACAAAGTCTAATACGTATCTGCCAAACCACTAAAAACCTAGAAAAGCTATAGTGAATAATTGAGTCCATCTGGATATGTATATTATTTTAGAAGGAGTTCTAAAATTTGTCAATTATTCTAATGTCTAAAGCGTGTTAGACATAAGTTCTTCAAAGGAAGAACGGGGTTTTCTCGCAAATCATCGAAACACAATGAGATTGTTGCTCTCGATGGTGTCTTCATTAAAAGGAGGGTCCTTCTAAGAAGACAAGTGGGAGGAAAAATCGAATGGGATTCCATAAAAGAGCAACAAGAGGAAGTAAGGAGTTACTTGCCTTAAAACGAAAGAGAGTAAGAGTTACTCGGCTTAAAACGAAAGAGAGTAAGAGTTACTCGGCTTACGTGACAAGGGATGTCGACTTGAATGGTTCAAGGGACAATCGCCTGGAAACTTCTTAAGGAGTTAAGAAGGTTGCTCAAAAACCCCAAGGAATCTTTAGAAGATTCAAAAGAACTATAGCAGAAACCAATCTGAAATTGGATCGGAAATCCAAAGAGATAAGAGTAAGAATGGTTAAATCTTGTGAGACAAGAAGGTAAGTGGGAGTGAAACAAGCGTTGTTTCAGGTCCTGTATGTAGGAGACATACAAGAAAGGACAAGAAGACGAGGGTGAATTAACCATGGGCATCAAAAGTCTATGGAGATAGACCAGAGGATGATAAAGACTCGTTCAAAAGAAGTTTTGAAGAGGTCTGAATAAGAAGATCTCTTGGAGAGAAATTCTACCCAACTTCTGTGATAAACATGGGAGAGACACTTATGTTAGAAAACATAAGAACGATCGTGAGATGATTGTTGTTTACCCGAACATCTAAAAGTACTTGGAGTACGAAAAGATGTCGTCGCCCATACAAGTCAGAAGATTGAAGAAAGTCATAAAAGTAATCTTCCGAAAATAAAGATAGGAATCTTTTAGGAAGGGCTAACAGGTGGAAAAGAGTTTTCCATGCTGGGAGTCGTTACTTAACTCTACTAGATAAGAAAGTAAAATTAGAACTTAGGAAGTACTAATTTCAGTGGGAGAAAACTGATATTATCATAAAAGCTTGCGAAGAGTTCGAAAGCAAGATAATAACAAAGCGAAGTGAAAAGGAAACTAAACTGTCACCTTAGAACGATCATGAGATGCTCGGATCTAAGGAATTAGGATCCAGGAAGGAGAATCCTAAGATAACTTGTAAAATTGAGAACGTGAAGGAGTTCACGCGGGTGCTCAAATTATACAGACTCTTGTTATCCGAAATAAACTAGGTTTATTTCGTCATCTAAATTGTGGTTTAGAATTTAGACGACAGTCCAAAAGGATGGAGTGTTCCAGGTAGGCTTATTAGATACGTGATCTAATGAAAGAAACCCTACTAAGTGAACATGGAAGCACATCATCCTACTATCCCTAGTCCAGGTCATTAGTTGGACAATAATGACTTAGGAAGACTAGCATGAGTGATTGACAAGATAGCGCTGTTTCTTGGGCTATGGGAATAGGAGTATTCAAAGGTCAACTTCATAGGTGTATAGTTGATACACTGGAAACCCGCCGAATGAGAGTACTTCAAGAGTTGAAGTTATAAGATGTCATAACTCTCATTTAAGCAAATTGGAGAGATTCCTCAAAACATGTGTACTCACTCGGTTTATGGAAGGAATGTCGAACTTTGGTACCGTCAAACGCCATCCGTAAAAAGTGGTTATAAAAGCGGCATACTGGGGGAGACAGGATAGACATGAAATTGAGTGGGAGTACAAGAATGGATTATGTTTTCCTGAGTAAAATCAGGATAAAGTATCTTCGGGCCACTTGATGAGAAACAACTGAAAAATGCATGGTCGTGCTCAAACGGATTAAGAGTTAATCGTTTGGATTGGAAGTTGTTCTCGGGATCAAGAGAGTCTGATGAATATGACATATCAGATGAGATACGAAAAAAAAACATGGGAATCGAGCATTGCACTTGTTCTAAGTACAAGTGGGAGACTGAAGGATATAATGCCTAAAGTCTGAAGGAATGGTATCCTTCCGAAGGAGTGTCCTTCGACCAAGGATGCAATGCGTACAATTTGGCTAATAGGATCTTAATGACCTTACTTGGAAGATCATTAGTCCGATCCAATTAGGGGTCATAATGCTTAGCTAGAAGCCAACTACGATCGTCGAATCAAGAGTTGATTCGCGGCTAACATAGACCGGATCCTACAAGGGTTACACAACAGAGTAATGATTTGAACGGAGAGAATTGACTAGATGGATGAAGGCAAATAAGTGGATTGGATCCGTTATTGGTAAGTCCTGAAAGATTCGGAGAAGTCCGAAGAGATAAACATGTCCGGGCCCAAAAGGGAGGCCCGGAATGGCTTTAGGGAGGCCGGCCATGTGATGGCCGGCTAGACACTAAGTGGGCCGGTCAAGGAAGCCCATAAAGGGCTATGTTGGCCGGCCAACTTAAGTGACCCAATGGAGGGTATTTTGGGTGTTGCCTAATAAATAGGTTTATGGAATCCTAGTCTGAGTCTAATACCTCTTTTAGGGATTTCTATATATACCTAATTATACAACCTAAAGAGAGAGATTGAATTCTCAAGAGTCTGAGGGTTAACTGAAAGAGTTTCAGAATATACATCTCAGAGAGAGAGAGAAAAGGAGTTTTCTCAAGTATCTAGTCAAGAAGAAGGAGTTCTTCATCTCAACCTTCAAGAAGGTCCTAGCTGACTGAAAGGAGGGAGTTCAAGTCATTACTCGGTGTCTCAAGTAGAGGAGCTATACTTGGAGCTCTTATCTTCCGAATACTGATCGGAATTTAGTTCGTGGGAAAGCGATTAAGAGGTAATCATCTTTCCAATCTAGTTCATTGGTATGTTCATGTATAGATCCTGGAAACTAGTGTTAAACATATGATGTTTGAGATTCCGCTACCAACACTAGACAATTAGGTGTATGAGATACACTAGGTTATTCCCCATCATACCCTCCCCGGCCACCCCCTAGTTCCGCCCCTGAATATAAGTTCCTATTTTCAAGGATACTTCATAGATATCCTGCCGAGGTGATAAATCTTCTAGGAGATGTTTCCTCCTTTGAGACTCTTAAAGTCCAAGCTTGCTTGAACACTTAAGATCAACCGTCTGAGACCTTTAGGAAGATTCGAGATTAAGTTGGTAAGCGTGAGGGGCTACCTTCCCAATTTAAAGAGTAAGGTATCGGCCTGGATTACTTAGACCCCTTACTCCTTAAAGGAATCTCAGGGGCTGACCTGATTTGGTTTTAGGCGAAGTAGGGCTGGAGCTCCTTAGCTGATCCTAGCCGACCTCCTAGTTCTAGGTGTAGGTGGCGGAGCGTTGTGGGTCCAGCAGTCCAGTTGTTTTAAGACGGGTTAACTTGTTGGACTTCTGGTCTATTCTTGACTTATTGACGTTATCCAACGACTGAACATTTTGTGTATCATCACCATCTTTTTTGTGGTAAACTTTTGAGCCTATTTTCTTAGGTTTTTTTTTCTATTAGAAATTTGCTTTCGCACTTTATCGAGAACAACTAAACGATAGAAAATTTATTTTCACACGAACAAATAGAGTAAGCCTGTCATTGGATATCTGAACATTCGACATCCGATCCGCATCCTTATTCGATTTTATAAAAAAAAAAAAAAAAAAAGTTGGATATCAGATACGGATATTCCTTATCGGATATCTGCTTATCAAATATTACAGACACACCAACATCCTATCCGATAAATATCCTTATCCGTTAAGTAATATATAAAAATAATAAATTTTGAATTAATAATCTATATAATAAAAGAGGTGGATGGGTGTTGACTGGGACAAACCCAGAGATAAATCTCGTCGTCCGTCCTACGTCAGCGCTCTCATCCACCGTTGGATTCATCCACTTTATTTGAGGAAAGGATTCAGACACATCTGTTTCCTAGGACCAACACATTTTTTTCCTGCCGGATACATCTATTCGATCTTTTCTCTATTAAAACAATGGCTTCTCCAGTTCGAGAATATTTTTCAGGCGTTACACCTTCGTTTCTCAGAATTTTCAGTGCAGAAGAAGCGAGGTAAGTTTGCTTCATCTTTTTGCTCCCGTTCATCTATTCATCTATTTTATTGGAATCAAAAATATCTTTTCATCTGTTTTATTGAAATAAGAATTATCTGTTTCTATTTGGATTTGGAATTTTCTATGTGAGATGATAGAATATTTGTTCATCTATTTTAGTGAGATGAGAAAAATCTATTTCTGTGTCAGGAATTATTATTTAGTTGCATGGAGTTCATTTTTTTTTTTGTTAAAGAGCATGGAGTTCATCTATGTGAGTTGATAGAAATTGGTATTTAGTTGCATAGACTTCATATGCTCACAAAGTGTTTGATAAAATGTCTCAAACTATTTAAAATCCAATTTATCTTACTGTTGTTTTAGATGATACAAATTAGTGTTTAGTAGTATTTAGTAAATACCAAGTAAGTGAGTGATTCACTCGCTACTAAATACTAATTTAGTTGCATAGATTTCATATAGGATTAAATGTCTCAAACTATTTAAAATCCAATTTATCTTACTGCTGTTTTAGATGATACAAATTAGTATTTAGTAGTATTTAGTAGCATATAAACCAAGTAAGGATTAAATGTCTCAAACTATTTAAAATCTAATTTATCTTCTATAAGTGTAGGTATTTATTATTGATTGTATATTGTGAAACAATACACTTATCGAAGGGAATGTCCATTCTTTATAAAAATTCTACCTTTCCATTTAATGTAATTGCTGATAGATGTTTTAAAATTATAGGTACTTTTGTCTTCGCATGCGAAGTAGGTCTTTGATGAAACCCAGTTAGCACTTCGAGTCCAACAATATCTTACATTTAATGCTTCAAAATTCTGACATCTCATTCATCGGATCACTTACATTTAATGTTATATCTCAAAATTCTGATTTCAGCAACTCGTCTGAATTTTCTTGATTCATCTTCATCTCACATTTGGCCAAATTCTTTATTATGAACCAATTTGTTATTTTTTGAAGAAATATACTAATTCATGTTGTTCTTTTTCAGTTTCGACTCTTCATTATGAACCAATTTGTTATCTTTCGAAGAAATATACTAATTTCATGTTGTTCTTTTTCAGTTTCGACTCTTCAAACTACGTTTGGCCTCTTGTGCAATTCACTCCGTAAGTAATTTCGATTTCTTTCTTCCAAACTTATTGCTGTAAATTTTAAATGATTATGGTATTCGGTGGTTCCTAATCTGATCGCGTGGTTAATTATTAATGCTTAGATTTGGATTTTGGGATTTTATAGCGTGGTACAGTTACGTTTTGCATTAACTTCTTAGAGTTTTCCAATGTAATACAAAAATAAACATAGTTAGTACATACTAAAACCTCAATATTGTTGTTTTGTGTACCTCAATAGTTGGATATCGAAACGTAAAGAATTTTTAACAGTTAAGTGAAAAACATGCTACGATATGTAGGCATTCGAGTTCGTTCCCCTTAAGCTAAAATTTGTAAAGTCTTACACTTATCTCTGCTTATACTTTGTAGTTCAAAATTACCAATTGTTGGTCTATGCTTTTGTATTCAATTTTTTCAACCAAATGATAAGGGATGTCTTATCGTCTTCACGTGTGATTTTAGAGTTCTTCTATGATATTTTCATGAATGTAACGATGCTATAGTAGAATGCGTATTATTTATGTACAAATCTGTTAAAAATTATCAGTTGTTTGTTCATACTTTTGTTCATTGCCTCTTTGTAATTGTTGTTTCAGCCCTATAACTATGTCAGGGATTATGGCCCGGCATAGAGTAATATTCTTACTTATCAAAACATTCTTAGGTGTTCTTGTATGTAACTCTACTGTTTCAAAACTAAATTTTTGAAAGTTTACCGTGTTCGCATAGAGTCAAATTGCTATCTTATCTGAATTGACATTACTCGGTATTTCTATATCTAACCAAGATAAGTAGTGTAACATAATCAGAAAAATTGCAGGGAGTTTATATAAAATAACGTCAGCTCTCGCACCAGCAAATAATTAAGAGAATACAAAATTCTCTTATATACGCATAGACATAGACAGTTAAATGCTGAAGCTCGCAATTATAACCTCGATAGGTCAGGCAGTATAGTTAATCGTTTATGAGAGAACCTAACTGAATCAGAAAACCAAGTGTTGTATTCTCATATACAACAGAAAAAATTGAATATACATGGTAGCCCACTATTAAGGGAAGAATATACATGGTTGTCTCTTTCTAATTGTTAGTTCAGGGTTGATACTATGTCGGGGATTATTGCCCGTCATGGGGTCATATTACTTATCTGAATCAACATTAGTAGGTGTTTCTATATCTAAAGTATTGTTTCAGACCTAACTTTCAGAAAAAAATTTGTGTTTATCTGGAATTGACAATATTGGCTAAAATAGTTAGAGTATAAAACACATACTGGCTAAAACAGAGTAGTGCATAGATAGAAAGAAGATAGAGAGAGAGGGAGAGAGCCCATGAGTGATTTAGTGCAATCCTTAGTTGTCTACTAAATGGCTCTCTTTGTACTTTGCATGCCCGATCGCTTTTTGTCCTCCAACCACGCAAACTGATGATGTTTGATGCAACTTGTGTGCATTTGCTTTCAGAAATATTTGCTTTTCCATTTAACTTTGTGAAAATGATAACCCACATTATGTTTTCAAGTTCAGGCCTCTGTATAAATAGTGTAACATAATCAGAAGAATGCTAGAGAGTTTAAATAAAATAACATCAACTCTCGCATTAGAAAAAATTGATTTTCAGTAGTCTTGAAATGTCATATGTATAAATAGTTGACTTAAGCAAACTTAAAGTAAGACTCATTTAAATGAAATTTTGGGTTTACTAATTATTTATTATTGCACTAAAACAGGTGTCTATCAGCTTTCGGAATCTTAGTTGCTTCATTTCAACTCCATTCGGTGAGTTCATTGTTTCTATCTTTTCTTCCCCATTATTTGCATTGATGTAATAAATGTCTTTTCTCCTGTTAAATATACATGCTACACCAACCTATTGTCCAAACCGTACCTTTCCAGATCATAGATGTGTTTCGTACTTCTTATCCCGCAAAGTGGCCCATAAAGTTCTTACGAAACCTCTTTATGTTCGATGTAGAGGTATTGGTACCTTTGAGGTCTCCGACAACAATTTAGCACGTCCACAATGATTTCAAAAGAACAAAAAAACATTTCAAACAAGTGACCCTGTATTGCCAAAGAAGGTGACATGTCCCATAGAAAGAGGAAAGCAGATGAGTTTGAAACCAGGTCGCGTCTTTACCGTCTGTTAATTGGTCGTCCTCACATTTGACATCGGTTGCTTCATCGCCATCCATTAGGCCGCCATCCCCTACATTGTCGTCTTCATTGTCAGTTAACCGCCCTTCATCTCCACTATGTAGTATGACTCCACCACTGTGACGCCCCGTGTCCCAAAATAGACACGACCACGCCCCGACAATTCACAGACGAGACAAAAATCCGACAGAGTCTCCTCTGTAAATCGAACTGGACGCACCTGTAAGCCTGTCATGCAAACCATACATTCGCATATACAAAGAAATAAACTATCGAGCGGAAGCTAAACAAACCCAACTCAGTTTCGGGTCGAAATCCGAACTACAAAAGCCTCTTACACATCGATACAACTTATAAACAACTCTAAGTGTTATATATATACATATTCGAGTTCAGTTCTGCAATAACTACATAACTTTAAAATAATGGAAAGCCAATAAATGACAACCGAAGAAAACGACGCAACGCCATTAACCTCGTCAGACAAGATCACTGGCTGGAATACACACTCTGCTTCGAGGCTACAACCAAGCACCTGCACACTAACAACTGGTAGGGGGTCAGAATACTCACTGACACGAGTTATTCTGGTAGAAGACCAATCCAAAACCCATCACGTTTTCAAAAGTTCATTTAATAAGTAGTAAACATCATGACAAAATGATTTATCAAACCAGTTACTATATATACTATATATAAAACGTTTTCCTTATATCTTGCAATTAATAACAGTAATTAGCTGTCCAACCATGGTGCGCTTCCAATTAAGAGGAGAGTTCCTCAGGAGAGCCTAGAGTGCGTTAGATAGTACCAGTCCATTTAGGCACTAGCTAACGCACTAACGTCTCCTCGAGAAAGAGACTTACCCGTAGCCGGTAAGCCCCTCTCCCACTAAAGGACTCCGCAATCATTGAAGAGTTTACCTCATGATACATATATACCTTAAGTATCTAAATACATTTTAGATCACCGAGTTCGAATAAGAGAGCCGTCCCCCAATACCCATGGAAGGACCTGAACCTCATTCTCTTGGTACCATGCCATGCATCTAATGCGATCTTTCAAAATCAGTTTCATTCGTATATCAAAATCCATATTCTCATTCATATCATGATCTTATCAAACACGGAAATTGAACGACATAGAGTCATATCGCACACAAAGCAGAGGGATTCCCAATCAATGTCACCTCCCAGGCGAGCGGTCAGGTGTACGTCTCTGAGCCTCGAACTGGAGGCACGAGCACCAATGGCCAGCAAGTGAAGCACTCTACTCCCACGGGTCTCATGACTAGTGTCGCCCACCTCACCGGTCACACCCGTGTCCACATGTCATCCTACCCTCAATGGCTACATGCTTGTAGGTTGACATAATCCGCAGTCGGGTACATGCAAAAAAATCCCAAGTAGTTCTCAATCACAGTAAAAACAGTTCGAAAGCATTTCTCATATAGCAGTAAAACCATTCAACCATATTTCAGTTCATCGCATAAATCATTTTTCATGCTACCTAACCTCTAGTTATAATGGCGCATATATAACTATAGAATCGAGCATATTCATTATCTATAAAACCATGCTGGATAAAGGATTCATAACCCCTACCTAGCGGTACAAGAACTAGTCTTCCTCCGCTACAACCGTAGCCAAATCGTCCACGAAATGCTCCGGCTCCCCCTCTACCAAACCATAATAACAAATAGACATTAGGTTCTTCCATAAGAACCTTGGTATAACTTAAAGAGTATATAAAAAAATAAAACTTAACAAAAACACAAAAGAAACCCGTACTTTGGAAGATGTCGACTTAACCGAATTTCGATCGATCTTCTATCTTTCATACCATGTCCACTCAGGGTCAATCAATCAGTATTTGAACTTACTTATGTCCTTAACATTTAGTTATTAAATGTATTCCACAAAATCCAAGTGAACCGCCTTTGAAATTTGTAAATACGAACAACAACAAAGCTGAATTTTCCTAACTGTGCATTGTTCGTTAAAACAGCCATAACTCTCTCGTCTGAGATCGAAACGACTTGTACGATACCTTTCTGGAATCATCACAAGACGAGCTACAATATTCAAGAAGACTCAAACAATATTCGATATCTCGATGACCAGCTAAAATAGTAAAACAGTAAGCAGATTTCATGTTTGCTGAATAGCGCGCTGTTTGGTAAAACAGTCGTAACTCTCTCTTCCGATATCAAAACGACTTGTACCATACCATTTCGGAAAGCTAAGACTCTCGTGTTTCGGGAAAGTCCGTCCAAATAACATATAAAGCCTAGAAAGGCTTAGACAGTAGACTGAATTCAGTCCATCGAGTTGGCAATCGATCGATCCATCGATGAATTATATCAAATAATCTCTCTAAAGTTGCTCATATACTAAAATTAATCAATTCCCAATCATATAAATCTTAAAACTACATGAATCATGAAAATCCCCAATTTCATAAATCACAAATCCTAGAATTAAGAATTTTGACATTAAATCATCGAATTGGTTGATTTCTTACCTTGATTCGATTGAATTCTAGTTAGGATAGCTTTCCTTTGATCAATCCCTCCACAAACTTCTACAAATTCAAAGTAATATATCCATTAAAATCCAAAATATAGAAAATTGGATTTCTAGAGAGAGAGAGAGAGTATGAAATCCTTACCAAAATCAATAAACCCTAACTTGAATCACTCCATTAGGGTCGAATCCAACAAAAATTAGGTTTCCCCTTTGAAATTATACTCGAAATTCTCAATTCGATCGATTTTTTTCTCTCCCAAAGCCAGCCCTAGAAGTGAAAACGAGTTGAATAGAAAAAGAGGTCGGTTCTGATTTCTTCAATTAAATTTGTCGGATTTACAGTTAAGTCCCTGGTTCTGGCTTGACTACAAAATACTCCCAGTTTGCACTATTTGTTGATTTAGCCCCTGTTTTGACTTGACCCGAATGTTAAATAGTCCTTCAACTAACCTTAAAAATATGGGATGTTACAACCACAATGTCTACGCCCACCTCCAACCTATGACTACTTTCATTGCCCGCCTTGTCCCAAATGTCTTACCTCTTGTCATGATATCCGAAGCTTCAAAGGGGTTAGTATGATGTACATAGTGATATGTTGCAAAAAATGTCAAAAGGAGTACACTATAATAAGTCGGAATGTGAAGACTCATAAACTTAGCTACTCTACTAAATCACTGTTGCCTTCAAATTAGTTATGATGTTTTTATCAATAAATGGAATAATAATCTTCTGTGTTTGTGTTCTCAAAATAAAATATTATTGTCATCTAAAATTTATGTTACGTTTATGCCGTTACTTTTCAGTTATTTTATTATTTGTTTCCCTTTTTAAAATTTTTGTTGCTCAATTATTACATTGAAAATACAATCACCTACCAATGTTTTATCATTGTTTCCTCCCGGAATATGTCGTATGAGATTGTTGACCATCACAATCATCAAACCTAGAAAATAAATTTACGCTTGCAAACCCAATAACATTGTTATTATTATATTCCCCTTTCTAGATATTGTGTCAGCTACTCATGTACGAATCACTAACTTTATGTTATTTATTTACTTATTGTTTTCTGTAGAATAAACAAAGTTCATATTCTTGCTATCTACCTTTTACAAAGGCTGAGGTATGACTGATTCTCTTTTTGATCATGCATGTTATAGATCATCTATATATAAACATGTTGGGTGAATTATGTTAGATGAATTATTACTATCATTTCAAATGTTCATCCCTTCCATCTAATTTTCTGAATAAACAAAAACTATTCATTTACTCTTTCACAATAACCCTAATATTCACTTACCTTGTTGTGACTAATATAGAATTATTACTATCATTTCAAATGTTCATCCCTTTCCATGTTGTTTTATGAACAAACAAAAACTACTCATTGACTCGGTTACAACAACCTCAATATTCACTTAGATTGTTGTGACTGGTAATCACTTTGGGTTTCTTTTCTCATATGTGTCATTGTTATATAGATTTTGTTAATACACTTTATTTATAACTTACACCATCTAAGTAATAACGATTATAAGGTTTCATGTTTTTTGATAGATTTAACACACAAGGGGTTTGAGTGACATTACCCATGCTTATATTTTATAATTAATCATAGCCAATGTTATGTAGACAATGAAAAGGAAATATGTTTCGAATCATAACCAAGATTTGGATTCTGTTAAGAAATGAACTCCTTCAAAAGAGTTACATATCAAGGACTTGAGTCCTTACCTGAAAAGGTGGATAGTGAAAGTTAGAGTAACAACAAAAGGTCCGCTTAGAACCTACACAAATGCTCGGGAAACAGGGAAATTATTTTCGTTCGATGTGCTTGATTCTGAATGTAGGGAACTACGTGTTACGTGTTTTAACGATGTGGCCGATAAGGTCTACACTGACACAGAAGTTGACAGCGTGTATTTGATATCTAATGGGATGTTGAAACCTGCTTCGGAGACTTTTAATCACCTTCGAAATGATTACGAGTTACACCTAGAAAAGTACTTGAGGGTTCAAAAGTGTCTAGAGGATGATGCATTTATACCTAGACATCATTTCAAGTTCATACCCATTAGTGAGATTGAAACTCTGCCACCTAATTTATTTGTTGATGTAATTGGGGTTGTTTCATCCATAAATGCGACTAAACCTATAGCAAAGAAGGATGGTTCTCAGACGCAAAAAAGGGTTATATTAAAAGATTAGTCTGGCTATAATGTAGAACTTACCCTTTGGGGTAATAGCTGCGAGGAGGAAGGCCAGAAGATCAATCAAATGGTTGATTCTGGTTCATGTTTTGTCCGTGAAGTCGGGAAGAAGTTGCGATTTCAATGAAAAACCAATGGGAATGCTCCCATCAACTCAGTTGTTTGTGGACCCATATCTTCCAAAGGCGCACAAATTACAAAATTAGGTTGCCACGACAGGAAACAGTGCTACTTCAATCTCAATATCTAAGTATTTCTCAGGGACATTGAATTCATGTCGTACCCATATATCTAAAATTGAAGACGATCAACTTGGAAACCTCTGATAAACCCGACTTCATCACTGTGAGTGCCACAATTTCATATATCAAAATTGACAATTTTGGCTATAATGCTTGTCCCTTGATGGACGGAGGCCGTCATTGCAACAAGAAGGTAATTATGAACAACGACTGTCAGTGGCATTGCCCCAAATGTGATAAACACATTTGCTAATTACAACTACAGGTACATCCTACAGTTAAATCTACAGGATCTTTCTGGTGCTACATACGCAACTGCATTTCAAGAAGCTAGTGAAGAGATTATGGGTATATCAGCAGAAGCTTTGTATATTTGAAAGAAGATGATGAAGAAAAGTTCAATGACACTATCAATAGTGTTATTTCACAACATTACATCTTCAATCTCAAAGTGAAAGAAGAAACTTACAACTATAATAAACATTTAAAGGTAGTAGTTGTGAAAGCGGCGAAATTAAGTTATGCTACAGAGTTCAAGTTTCTTCTTGATTCAATGGATGCTAGCATTTTAGATTAAAAATCTACAGAATGAAGCTAATCCATATTAGTAGTTTAAGTTATTATAGAAATTCGCAATTTATTATTATGAACATCGTGTCTTTTGTTCCTTTTGTAGTTTTTTTGCATAATTATTTTGCATTTTTTTTATTAATTAAGGAAGACAACATTATATATATATATATGTATATATATATATATACTAATTTGGGTAATTGATGTTCGACTCTAAAATTTACCTATGTCGAAATTATCCTTTTGATAATTTAAGATTATACAGTTTTCGATTCGTGCAACATATTTGTTGCAATTAAATTTTTACCTTCGCGGTTAATACATTGTGCATTTAACCATGAAAATAGATAATTGTTGTCCTCACTTAACTTCGCATATCAACATCAAAATGACAATTTTCCTAATATCCTTATAAATAAACTAATGTGTGACGATTTTTAGCCGCACTACATTTTCATCAATTTAACAGTTGTGTTTTTACTAATGTATGCTTCTTTCCAAGGTTATGCTATCGAAGTAATCTGTCTATTTTTCCTGCGTATTCCTCTTAGGCAAATGGCAAACATTGAGAATATTGCGTCAAATAACACAGTAAGGCCACAAATCAATATTTCTTCGATATTACTTTATTCGTATAACTATTTGTTAAGGTAATCACTCCTTATATATGTGTCATTGAAAATGCACGAACATTAGCTCAACGCCTCAAACGTGAGAGGGAACGTCCATCGCATTCACTGTCAGAGATGCCAGAGATAGTTAACGCACCTTTATCACCTTCTTTGGATGTACGTTTCATACATTAGTCTCATCCTTACGAACAAATAGTTATTTTTTATGTTTCAACTAGTAAATTTAATGCCAATATAGAACCGGTGTGCAACTCAACGCATGCGTCATCATAATGAAAAAGTGACACGTCAACGAAATGAAAGAGCGGTCTCAGGTATGTCAACTAAATATATCTTCTGTTAAAATTATAAATTTTTAGCCTTTTAATTTAGAATGCATGCACGATAAATAATACATAGAAGTACATTAAACCTTATTCAACAGTGCATTTAATTTAGTTTTCTTAGCTTTTGGTACGACAACAATTACATATTGTCGTCATAAAAGTCACGGCGCAATTACCATTAGGAAAATTTCTAATAATAAACATATTTGTCGTCTGTAATGCTAGAACTGCAGCAACACAACTTCGATAAGGTTATTTATATCATATTTTATATTGCTATACTTTCATTACAATATCCATAATAGATATTTAAGTCTATCTCAAAACTCATGCAACTATATATATTCGCTTTTAATAGGCTTTCATCACTGTAGATGAGCATGGTCGTAGGGTTAAGCGTCGAAGGTTTATTTCTAGCAATTATAAGGAAGGTGAATCATCAACCCGCCCTCAGAATACAGTTGTTAATACGATCCATGCATCCACTCCACCACTACCTTCTTTTGTCGAAAGCATGTCTATTATGCCGTTGGAACGTCATTACCTTGAATTAATGGACGTTGAATGGCCCCATTGTAAAGCACTTCATTGGTTTGATGAAAAGTTAGTGAACTCTCGTACAAGTTCTCCATTATTTGGGACGTGTTGTTTGTAGGGGAAAATTAGACTACCGCAACTGCGCGAAACCCCTTTGTCGTTAAAAGCCTTGTATGATGGTACTGACGCTAAATCTGTAGCATTCCGATGTAATATAGACGCTACAACTCGTCAAATACTTTCACAAGTCTTGGATGCAATTTAGAACGAAGAGTTTTCAGTGGACAAGGTCCTATCTCATTCACTATACATGGAGAATTGCGTCACAGAACCGGGTGCCTCATACCAGATCCAGGAACCACTCCATCTTATGCGCAACTTTATATTTATGATCCATCATTGCTTTAAACATTCGTAGTCAAAGAAATGACGACTTAGATGTATCAATTCTCCGCATTATGTAGGAAACTTTGAAGGAACATAATGTTTTGTTACCAATTTATGTCCAGGCTCACGAAATTTTCATGCAGTTGAATTGCCCAAACAAAGATATACCAATTAGTCTACACTATAGCCCGTCAACCGACAGACGCCGCTATAATCTACCTACAACTGAAGTTGCTGTAATAATCTCTGGAGATGGCACTGAAGTAACTTCATCCCGTGATATAATCTTACACTTGAATGGTGATACTGAATTGATGAGAATATCTGACTGTCATCTTGATTATTTGTCGTTGCATTATGTTTTGCTATTTCCATACGGTGAGTTAGGATGGGAGTCGAAACTAAACCAGTGGGATACAAAATTAAACCGAGTGAGAAGAAAACGCCTCACTCAAATGCAATTATACACCCATCGCCTATTCCAGCGTCCTGATGAATATTCAACTATATTAAGAGGATGTAATTTATTCCAAGAGTTTTTGGTAGATGCATGGGCCTCAATTGAGCAGAACCGCTTAAATTATATTAGACTTCATCAAATTCAGTTGCGTTTAGAACTATATAGTGGTCTCGCATATATTGAAAGTGTTGGGTTACGTCCCGATCAAATAGGTCGTAGATTTATCTTGCCATCCTCCTTCACACGTAGTAATAGACATTTGTTTGAGATATATCAAGACTCTATGAAAATCACACGTTACCATAATCATCCAGATATTTTCATAACAATTACTACAAACCCTAAATGGCCAGAGATAACAGCGGCATTATTACCAAATCAAACCGCTATTGATCATCCTGATTTAGTTGCTTGTGTGTTTGAGTTAAAGCGCAAAAAATTAATGAGTGTCATTAATAAGTATGGTTTATTCGGAAAAGCAGTCGCTCATGTTTACATGATAGAGTTTCGGGAACGTGAATTGCCTCATATGCACGCTCTCATCTTCCTTCAACAACAAGACAACATTCACACACCTGCTAAGGTTGATAAATTCATTTGTGCAGAATTTCCTGATCAAGATAACGATCTCCAACTTTTTGATACAGTAAAAAATTGTATGGTACACGGTCCATGTGGTCTACGACGTCCTACATCACCGTGTAAGATAAACGAGAAATGCTCCAAAAGTTACCCCCGTGTGTATGTGGATAAAACAACTATAGGTGAAGATGGATACCCATTATATCATCTTCGTAATAATGTGATGTGACACGAAAAAGTCACATTTGGAGAGCCTAACTTAGACTAATTAGTCCTTTTCGAGTGTTATCAATAATATTTTATGTGTTTTTCATTTTAGGTACTTATTTTGGAGTTAAGCGTCTGATTCGGAATAAAAGGAGTGAATTATCACTATCATTTAATGTGTCCAAAATGAGAGAAAATGACTTCTAAAAACTCAAATTACAAGTGGAGGCAATGACGAGTCCGACGGTGAAAACATAAGTCAATTCCGAGTTCGGACGGGGAAGTTATGAAACAAAGAAGTCCGAGGGTATTTTAGTCCTTTGTGACAATTTGAAGATGTAGATACAAGGATGGAGGCACCTCTTGGTTTCTAAACCAAGCCCAAAGCCCACACAAGCCCAAAGAAGAATGACAAGGAGGAATTATATGAGCACCCTCTCTTTATGGATTAGAGTCAACAAAGTCTAAATGAATTGACTAAGTCAAGGGACTCTAGGGTTTTAGTAGTTTAGGCTACTATTCATCATCTTCTACCTTGGAAATGAGGCAAGAAGGAAGAGAGAGAAAAGAGGCAAGAAGGTTCTTGAGTTAGGGTTCTTCATCAAGAGGGTTTGAAAGAGAAGGACAAGAGAGAAGAAGAAGAAGGAGGATCTGGCCAAAGCATAGGCCGGCCTAGCTTGGCCGGCCGAGCAGCAGTCCGAGCTGCAATACGAGCAGCAGTTCGGGACTGCTGCAACACAAGGGTAAGAGGGGCAGCACGGCAGGAGCACGGGACGTGCACAGCTCGGACCAGACAACAACCGGATCTTCACGCAAGGATGCTCCGAACAGCAGCTCGGTTTTAAAAGGAGCAGCTCGGCATCTCATGCAGCTGCTGTTCGGGACTTCTGCAGCTCGGAACGGGCAAGGAAGCTTCCACGGGACGCGGCTGCGGGTAGCTCTCACGGGACGCGGTTGCTTGAGCTCGGGTGCATCTTCTGGCCGGATCTTCAAATGCACATTTTGGTCGGATTCCTTCATTCTTTGGCCGAGAGTTTCTAGCTTTTCCGGCCATTATTTTGCCGGAAAAGTTAGGGCTTTTGTTCCCCATGTCATTGGCTTGCTTCCTATGTGTTTGAATTTGGTTTTGAGCTACAATTTCTGGAGAGAGAAAGTTAGGGGTTAGCTTTAATGGAGGTTGTGTTCTAAATGGAGAAGATGATAGTGGTCGCTATGGGGAACCCAGAAATTTGCTAAGGGGAGATCGGATGCACCTTAAACACTCATATTTTCCGACGATCTTAGCCTCGAACCACATCGAAAAAGGGGGATTCTCTCATCATTTTATTTCCATTTCTTATTCAATCACCATGTTTAGCTAACTTTAGTGTGTCGATTATATGAGATGAAATGTGATGAATTCGTGATTATGTTTAATATGATTTGATGTTTTTATTATAAATTGATGTTCATTTATTTCAATTATCGTTTTGATCGTATTTTCATGTATCTTGTCAAGCACTTCGCATAGTTAATAAACGAAACGAAGTATTCGATAACGATCGTAGTCTAAGTCATAATTTCATGTGTCTTGTCATGCACTTCACATAGTTAGGCGACTAGACAACACTTTCGATGACTCGGGATTAACCGATTTATGACGTTTGTTTGACTAAGTATGATCTCCGGATATACGTAGTACTTAGAGACATATACTTTAGGAGTCGAATATCGATTGTACCTCGACACATTAGATCGGACTACACATAGTCGTAGGTTTATCATTATGAATTCTCAGACTTCGACACCTCCTCACTTATTTGTCTCCCGATTCTTGTTGCCTCCCGACTCTTTTTCCTCCATCTCTTCTCTCGAATCTCTCTCGCCTGTTTACTTTTATCGTTTAATTAGTTTTATTTGTTTTCCTTATTGCTTATTCAATCAA
>BEHA01050158.1:20951-36584 GCA_002897215.1 Eschscholzia californica subsp. californica
CCCGTCATCTTTGTTTCTTTCTTTTTTGGCTAAGTTAGCTTGTAATATCTAGACCGGTGGATAAAATCCTTTGAGATTCGAATTACCTTCCTATCCTTGATTCGACCCCGGCTTTGCCGGGTTACTACTTGATACCTCCGTTTGGGTGTGCAACCTTTTCGGGTGCATCATGATGGTCGTGTTTTCTTCGTCAGGGGTCATTTTGTTGATAATAGGGATGTTGTTCCTTATAATCCTCACCTTTCCAAGTTATTTGATTGACACACTAATGTGAAAGTTTGTGCAAGTGTACGGTGTGTTAAATATATTAACAAATATATTTTCAAAGGAGGTGATCGTGCTACAATAGTTGTAGGTGCAGCAGATGAAATTCAACAATATTTAGACGTATGTTGCACCACCGGAGGCGGCATAGACATTATTCGGTCATTTACTACATGAAGAATATCCATCTGTTGTGAGGTTGGTTGTGCATTTACCGAACATGCATCATGTGGTTTTCCAACTTATGGACAATCCAGATGTCGTTCAATATAAAGCTGCTAACGAAATTTCTACTTTAATTGTTTTTTTCTTCCGGTGCGAGATGGATCAGATTGCAAGAAATTACACTTATCAAGAATTTCCATAACACTATGTGTTGGACAAACAATCTAAGTTGTGGGTTAGACAGAAAAATTTTTTTTCAATAGGAAGAATGTATTTGTTAATTCAAACGAGGGGGAAAGATTTTATTTACGTTTATTGTTAATTGTTGTGAAAGGCCTGGTGTCATTTGAATCATTGCGTACTTTAAATTGGATGTTGTATGACACATTTAAATCCACATGTGTTGCCCGTGGACTTTTAGAAGATGATGGTGAATGGGTGTTATGTCTCGAGGAAGCAGCGAATATAAATATAGGTTATCAATTACGGAGACTATTTTCTATCATTTTGTTAGAATGCACGCCGCTAAATCCATCTTTTTTATGGGATAGGTTCGCACTTAACATTTGTGATGATCTTGCACATCAACTTCGTACTACACGAGGTATTACCAGGGCCGTGCCTGAGAATTTGGGGGTCAGTGCAAAAATTTAGTTTGGGCCCTTCGTATAATCAAATATAAAAAAAAATTACACAAAAAATGATAACAATTCAAAATAATTTGACTATAAAGATAATTGATCGTTTATTTATCAACTCAAAATGTATTTAAAAAGCATTTGAAGCCAAAAAATGTTACTTGAAATTTTTTCTCCTTGCATTTTTTGGAGCAAAATCATCAATTAAATGTTCGTAATCAATCTTGTATAAAAACCCACTTTCAATGCTGAGCGAAGCTAATCCATTTAGTCTATCTTGCGACATGCTTGATCTCAAGTATGATTTTAAGAGCTTTAACTTTGAGAAACTCCTTTCTACTGATGCAACTGTGACTGGTATAGTCAATAAAATTCTGTAAGCAATGCTACTAGTTGGAAAACAATTCATCTTCTTCAAAAAATCTAATACATCAGTAGCTTTCGTAATCTCTCCTGGCAAAATAGTTTGCAAGAGTTTCAACTTCACAAATAAGTCATCTGGTTCAACATCAAAATGTTCTTCTTTCTTCAAACTATTTGAAAGATTATGACAACAAGATTTTAATTCTTCAACACCATACTCACTTAACTTTTCCGGTCTCAACTAAAGGGCAAAAATTTTCTCATATACTTGATATTGTTCGAATCTTTTCTCTAATGAACCAATAGCTTGATCTACTAATAAGATGAAATAATGAACTCTAAAATTTTCTTCACCTGATGGTGGAACTAATTGTGATGATCCATCACCAGTCTTATCAAAATGTCTTTTTCGACGAATTTCACGCCTCTCAAAAACACTGGGTCAACTTGCTTTTTAATAGCCATTCTCTTAGCATTAGTCATGGCCTCTTCAAATCCAGTTGCTCTATACTTCTTCAGATAATCAATCAAACCTTTTATTAACTCTATAGCAACGTCAATATGTATGTCTTTTGTCTGCAAAGGTTTACTTACCTTATTAACTGCTACCAATAAGTTGTACCAAATTGTTAAACTTAGTAAAAATTCAAAATTATCAAATTCAAATCTTGCTATTGATCTTGCCCCACTACTTATTTTAGGTTCAATGTCACTTTCTGCAAGTTGAAGTAAAGTTTCTTTAATTTGTAGAGGTTGCGTTATGATTGCCTTAATACTATCAACACGACTCTCCCAACGTGTAGTCAACAATGATTTCAGAGTAACACCTTTCAAATTATCTTTTAAAATTTGCCAACGCTTTGTAGAATTCGCGAAGAATAAATTCATTGCACGACTCCGAATAAGTCTTTCGCTTTACCATGACAATTAGCTATGTCACAGAGAGTTAAGTTCAGACTATGACAACCACATGCAGTATAGAATGCTCGTGGATTTATATCTAGAAGTCTTCTTTGTACACCTTGTTTGCACCCTTTCGTATTTGATCCATTGTCATATCCTTGACCTCGCACATCATCAATCTTAAGATCTAAACTCTTTAATGTTGTTTGTAACTCTTCAAAGAGTCCTGATCCAGATGTATCATTGACAATAAAAAATTGTACAAAGTATTCTTCTATTTTCACAGGATTTCCAGACATATCAACACACCTCAAAACCAAAGTCATTTGTTCTTGGCGATTGACATTAGGAGTGCAATCAAGTATAACGGAATAATATTTTGCTTCTCTCACCTTTTTAAGAATTGCATCTCTAACTTTAGAAGATAATAATTGAATCAATTCGTTTTGAATACGATTACTAAGATAATGATGTCGAATTTCATTGTCTTGAATTCGACGAAGATGTTCTTTCATCAATGGATCATGTTCTGCCAACATCTCAACAAGACCCACAAAATTTCCGTTGCATTCTTGACCAATCTTGTGGTTGCTTCCACGAAATGCGAGATTATACTTCGAAAGATATTTTACTATTGAAATCAACCTTTGTAATAAGAATCTCCAATGATCTTTTTCTATTTGAATCGAGTCTTGTATAGCTTGATCAATGGTATGCTTATTTTGAAATCGAAGCCGCAATCCAATCCAGGTGGCCATGTTAGATATATGGTCACTGCTAAGCTCATGTTCTTTCAGCCTCTCACTAAGATGTCTCCAGTCTCCGTAACCATCATTTGCTAACTGATTTTTTTAGAGTTTTTTCTTGAACAATTTGCAACAAAAGCAGAAAACTTTATCGTCATCTTTTGAGTACACTAGCCAAATTCTATCATGTTTTTCTCCATTTGGTAATTGTCTAGTGTAAAATTTTGACGAAAAACATCTATTTGCCTTGTCTTTAGGACCTTTCTGTAGTGATAAGTCTCTAATTGGACCTTTTACAACTAATAGATTTCTCCATTTTCCAGCAAGACAATCCCAAATTTTCGGATCATAAATATTATCTGGAATTTCATCAGTTGGTTCGTCAACGGACTCATTCAAATCATGATTAGGAATACCACCGTCAAACTCTTCATCAACATCCACGTTTTCAGAACTCCCCTCATGAACCATATTATGATCACCATTACTTTCGTCTTCAACGCGGACTTCAGTTGATTCTTCATTATTTTGCTCAGCTACTGCATCTTCAGTCGAAATCGGTTGTTGTTCTCTTATAATGAATTTATCAAGAGCTCCTCTTTGTGATTGAATCAATTTTTCTTCTTCTTTTTCTCTTGCCTTTTTAAATTTCCAGATTTGTATTTTTTTGGTGCCACTGATGTAACCACAATGAATTATTGCTCTAGTAGCTAATAAATTAAGGTAATTGCCTAGATTCATCAAAAACAAATTGTAACAACTAAATAACAAGAAGGGAAATAAAATAGAAAAAAAGATAAATTACCCAGTGATATTGATGCAATTATTTCAACTTCAATATAAATTTATAGAATAATTCACTCATAAAGAACACACTACCAATACACTAGTAGTAATTTGGAAGAAGACTTAAGTAGGATAATGAAAAAATTGTTTTGCACCCACAATTTATAAAAAAAAGTTAACTATGCCAACAAAAAATCTAAACCGATTAAGCGTCTAAGCCGGTTCTAGAAAAAGGAAAAACCCACTAACCGATTTTTGTGCAAATAAAAAAAGAAACTAGAGAGAGAAAGTGTAATAGCCCGGAGAGTGGAAAGGTAAGTAGAGAGAGAAATAGTAAATAGCCTAGAGAGAAAGGAAAATAGAGAGAGAAAGAAATGTGTCAGACTTAGTGAAGAGTGGGCCCCATACTTTACTTAAATATATATATATATCTGAACTCCTTTTGGAGTTTGACTTTTTCAAACTTCCCTTTTGTTTTTTAATTGGAAACTGAATAAAAGAGACAACGACATTGAAACTTGGAAACTAAATTTTTTTGGGCCCCACGTGGGTGGTGGGCCCAGTGCGAGCGCCCTGCCCGCACTAGGCACCGCACGGGCCTGGGTATTTCAGAACCAACAAACTCTCAAATACGAGATTTCAGATTACACCTCCATAACGAAATCTTATTAGAGTATGGTAAAACTCTAAAACACGATTTCCCATGTATGCTTTAACCGCATCTACAATGGTATCGAATTTCTGACAACCGTTTTATCTGGGAGCACATGCAACTACAAACATTAATCAATGAAATAGAATTGACTTGAAAAGTTAACCTTCTGAATAGTGAACAAAGACACGCTTTTGACTCTATTATTCAATCTGTAAGTAGCAATGAAGGATTACTATTTTTTTCTCAACGGTAGTGCTGGGGCAGGAAAAACCTTTTTATATAATACAATTACAGCAACATGTAAAAAAATGACAATATTGTTATTACTGTTGCGTCATCCGGTATTGCCTCATTGCTATTGTTTGGAGGGAGAACAACTCATTCAACTTTACGAATTCCTCTAGATGTGCATGAAGACTCTGTTTGCAACATTGGTAAGCAAAAATCACTTGTTAATTTATTCCGAGCTTCAAAATTGATTATATGGGACGAGGCCCCAATGCAACACAAATATTACGTTGAGGCTGTTGATCGTTCCCTCCAAGATATTCATAATAACAATAAGTCCTTTAGTGGATTGACTGTTGTACTTGGTGGTGACTTCCGTCAAATACTTCCCGTTATACCAAAAGGAGTCCGCGAGCAGAGAATAGAAGCCTTATTAAGGAGATCATTTCTTTAGATCAACATTAATGTATTCACTCTATCACAAAACATGCGTCTCCAATCGGATGACGCCGACAATCACATGTTTCGAACTTTCCTTCAACAAGTATGTGCTTTACCTCATTTTCATAATGTGTTTGTTATCATTTCTTTTATAAATTTACATATGTTTAATTGCAAGTAGTATTTTATGTAACGCATATTATACTTTCTTATGTAGGTAGGAACAAATGAGTCAGAAAACTTTCTGTTACCTTCTTACCTAAATAGATGTCGTACTCTAGAAGAACTCATAAAGGCAATTTATCCTGGGTTAAATATGGTTCAAACTCGTACGACCGATTATCTTACAGAACGAACCATTTTGTCTGCACGAAACGAAGATGTTTCATCTATAAATGTATTAGCTTTAAGCATAACTCGAGGTGAAATGATCACTTACCTAGCTGCTGACAAATTGGATGAAACTGAAGATAACCACTACTCTTTTAATGCTAGCTACCCAACCGAGTTACTCAACTCGCTTAATCCTTTAGGATTGCCACCATTTAAGTTGCAAATAAAAGTCGGTTGTTCAATTATGTTGCTAAGGAATCTTTCTCTCCTGAAGATGGACTATGCAATGGGACTAGATTGATGGTTGTCAACTGTGCAACGCGAGTCTTGAAGCTAAAATCCTAACTGGAGATAAACGTGGTAACAAAGTATTTATTTCTAGAATCTCTTTATCGACAAGTTCTTCTGAATTGAACATTCACTTCACAAGGCGCCAGTTTCCTGTTCGATTAACTTATGCAATGACAATAAACAAGTCTTAAGGCCAGTCAGTCACACATGTGGGAATTGATCTGCTGTTTCCAGTATTTAGTCACGGACATATACGTACGTAGCTCTATCTAGGTGCACTAACAGCAAGAGGGTTCATATATTATTGCTTAAACAATCTCCTTTCTTTAGTACAATTAATGTTGTTTACAACGAAGTTTTATTATAATTACATAATGTATTACAAAATATTTCTTTACTTCACTTTTAACATCATTAGGTAATAATATTAAATATTAAACTATCCCTCTTTACTATTATGTAACTAAGAATCGTATTAATAATTCTAATGAAGAATAATTCTTTAAAATTATATTAATAATAAATTCATCGCCACACACATATCATTGTGTTTTATCTTTTACTAGGGCATAACCCGTGCCAGAGGCACGGTGGAATGCATAAAGCACTTTAGACTATTACTCCCTCCGTCCCATATTGAATGACCTGGGTTGTCCCATTTTAGTGTCCTGTTTCTAAAAATAAAGAAAAGAATTTTTCGCTCTTTCCAACAATACCCATTACTATAAATTTAATGACAACTTTATTTAAAAGTAAATTCAACTTTTTCATTGTAAATTACAAAAGTTAATGAGGTTACAATTGGAAAAACCATGTTATTTTTTAAAGTCAAACTCCAATTAATGATGGTCCCTTAAAAAGTTGGGTTTTCAAAATAGGTCATTCTTTTTAGGACTGAGGGAGTATAATTTTTGAAATCAACACATTTTAAAGACACAAACCCCACTTAGGATACAAAGAACTGATCTTCATCTGAAAGTGGCTGAAGCAGAAACCTATATACGCTTATAAGCACTCGCCTGGAAAAATCTAGTCGTCTGCCCCACATCAGTATTCCTATCCACTGTTAGATTTGGTTACTCATCTCACCCGGGAGCCTATAGCAAAGTCTCTTTTCACCGCCTATATCTCTCACCGGACAGACACAACTCTCCTCACGGTCATGCCTCTTTCTCACTTCACTTCGTTAAACCGATGAATTCTGGTACAGAATTTTTTTCGCTTCATTCGTTTGGTAGTCTACTCCATCAAGGTTAGTACTTTTCCTTCTCAATCGATTTATGTTTCTGAATCATTTTTTATAATTTGGGTTTTGTGTTCTCAAAGAATTTCAGTTGATCGATTATCAGAATTTGTTTGTGCTTCATTGAATTTTGTGTTCTCAGAGTCAGAGAATTTCAATCGATTGATTCTCAAAATTTATTTCTGCTTCTTTGAATTTTGTGTTCTCAGAGAATTTCAGTCGAGACGCCGGGAAGGTTAGTATTTTTTCTTCTCAATTGATTTTTTGTTTCTCTGAATGTTTAATTTTAAAAATTCTGGTTTGGTGTTCCCAGAATTTGTTTGTTTAATGCACGTACGCAAGGTTAGTGTTTCCTTCCCCTTCTCCTCATTTTGACTAGTGTTTTGTATAAGTCATCTTCACATCTATTTTTTTGAAATCATACTGGATTAAATGATAGAAATTTCTTGCTTCGTTTGTTCAGTGCACGTCGACAAGGTCAGTGTTTCATTCTTCTCATGTTTAACATTTGGGGGTTTTGTTTCAATTCACGAGTTCGTGTGAGAATTGTCTTTTGCCAGATTTGATTTTGTAAGTAACAGTAGTGATGTCTTCTATAGTTTTTGGACCAGATTTTGGTGGTTTTCGCAATTCGTCACCTGCCCATCTGCACCTATACCAAATATGCACACCAGAACCACACCACCAATACCTGTTTATAGGCACCCTGATTGACCTCGTTATCATGGACATTGCCTCAAAAACCGGAAGCGTTGAACTCAGTATAGTGTGACTTCCAAGTGTTCGATAAAATGTTCTAATGTGGTGTTTACGAGGATATCAAACTATTTTGCCTATTGTTTCAATATCTTGACATTGAATACTTGTGAAGCTTATTTTTTAAAAAGAATACTTGTGAAGCTTGCTGTACCTGTAAAGCTTCTTATGGATTCTGCAGTGGCTTATTCAGTGGATGGGGTTGACATGGTAAATGGGCTGATGGGGTGGTCGAAAGTGGATGTATGATTAAATTGATCGGAACATACCAAATTGCAGTAGTGGGTCACAGCATGAATAAACCAGTTTATGTTGCTGCTCGAAGCTAAAAGGTTCTTAAATGAAATTTTAATTAGGTTATTTCCCAAATAGCCCCTAATTTTGTGACCAGCTTCCTGCCTAGCCACTAACTTTAGCAATAATTCCCGTATGGCCACCTTTTTTTGTTATCTTTAACTTTCCGTTACTTTCTCTCCTCCATCTCATTTTCTCTCTCTGCCACATCAATTCAGCACGCCACATCATCGTCTTCACCGGTAGGGGTCGCCAGCTAGCCAAATTTTCGGCCGGCGACCTTCAAATTTTTTTCTCTCTCTAAATTTTTTTTCCTTTTTGATTCTCTCTCTCTCTAAACTCCACCGAAGGAGGTTTCCCTTCGCCGGAGTAGGTCGAAGTCGACCTTGAAAAGATCTGTTCAAGGTCCAAGTCAACCTTGAACAACTCTGTTCAAGGTCGACTTGGACCTACTCCGGCGAAGGAAACCCCCCTTCGCTGGAGTTTAGAGAGGGAGAGAGAGGAGATAATTAAAAAAAAAAAAAAATTTGAGAGAGAGAGAGAAAAAAAATTTGAAGGTCGCCGGCCGGAAATTTGGCCGGTCGCCGACCCCTACCGGTGAAGACGATGATGTGGCGTGCTAAAATGATGTGGCAGATGGAGAAAATGAGATGGAGGAGAGAGGGTAACAGAAAGTTAAAGATAACGGAAAAAAGTGGTCGTACGAAAATTATTGCTAAAGTTAGGGGCTAAGCAGGAAGCTGGTCACAAAGTTAGGGGCTACTTGGGAAATAACCCTTTTAATTATTAAGGGTTATTTCCCTAATGGCCCCCTACTTTGTGACCAGCTTCCCGCCTGGCCCCCTACTTTACGAGAAATACCCATATGGCCCCCTTCCGTTATAACACCGTTACTCTCTCTCCTCCATCTCATTTTCTCTCTCTGCCAAGTCACCTATCACGGCCACATCATCATCTTCTCCGGCATTGGTCGCCGGCCGGCCAACTTTCCGGCCGGCGACCTTCAAATATTAAAAAAAAAAAAAAAAAATTATTTTCTCTCTCCTCTTTCTCTCTCTAGATTTTTTTTCCTCACCCTCTCTCTCTCTCTCTCTAAACTCCGGCGAAGGGGTTTCCCTTCGCCGGAGCTAGGCTGTTCGTTGAACAGACCTAGATCTGTTCACGGCCGGCGACCTTGAAGGGTCTGTTCGTGAACAGACCTAGCTCCGGCGAAGGGAAACCCCTTCGCCGGAGTTTTAGAGAGAGAGAGGGTGAGGAAAAAAAAAAATCTAGAGAGAGAGAGGAGAGAGAAAATAAAAAACTTTTTTTTTTAATATTTAAAGGTCGCCGGCCGGAAAGTTGGCCGGCCGGCGACCAATGCCTGAGAAGATGATGATGTGGCCGTGATAGGTGACTTGGCAGAGAGAGAAAATGAGATGGAGGAGAGAGAGTAACGGTGTTATAACGGAAGGGGGCGGCCATATGAGTATTTCTCGTAAAGTAGGGGGCCAGGCGGGAAGCTGGTCACAAAGTAGGGGGCCATTAGGGAAATAACCCAATTATTAAATCATAATTGGGATGTCTATCAACTTTCTTTTAAGATTTCGAAGATTGTTATCAGGGGCGGACCCACATAGGGGTCTGTGGGGTCACGTGCCCCCACAGGCCTTAAACTAAATTTCTGTTTGGAGTAGTTTATGTTCGAATCAGGGATAAAAATACCTATATAATAAATTGGCAATACGGTTGTAAGCATTGAATGTTGCTTGCAGGGATGGAAAGGTTACAGGTTGTCCATCCCAAAGACTCGGGGTCACTACAATGGATTATTTTTGTTTCTTTTACAAGCAAATTAATATGTGCTCCTTCACGGCTCCACCCTTTATTATTTATAGTTTTAGTTTTATATTTTGATCCCTATTTATAGTTTTAGTTTTACAAACAAATAATATGTTATTGTTATGTCTTTTTTTTTTTAATTTTTTTTCATATTTCCATATATATATATATACTAGGCATAACCCCCGCCCTACGGGCGGGGGAATGCCCTTTACGCAACGCAGATAAACGTACATTATATACCATTATCAAATTCTTATTTTTCACATTTGGTATTTTTTCATTGTTATTTCAGCTTTTCAGGTCAGTACTCTCTAAAGATAAGTGTAATGGTCCGAGGTATGAAATTTGTCGTAAGTTATGTAAGGTTTTAAAATTACAAAATTATTTTTTGCCTTTGACGTTCTTAAATCTATTTAGAAAAAATACTCTAAAAAGATTTTAGTTTTCATGGATAACTCACTGCAATATTACTTTGTTCACTCATGTGTTCATAAAAACGTTAACAGATTGTGCAGTTATTAGATATAATTTTACATGGAGTTTCAAGTCCAATTAGTTCCAATCAATTTAAACTCCCTCATATCAAAGGAAAAAAATCGAAGAAAAAAAAATCGATTCAGACTCCAACTTGGGTGCAATCAATTCAAACACTTTATATTTACAAAGACATGTTTGAGATTTAGAAAGGTAATCCAATGTTGAACTTTAACCCAATGATAGAATTTTAAGGCTTTATTTGATCCTAGTTTTACTTTCATCGGATCACTATAAGCGAGAGGACCATGAAAACATATTTATTTGTGCAAATTGTTAGATCTATTGAAGATTACTCTATCTCACACGTGACAAGTGCCTGTATCTTTCCAAATCATTCTGACAGGAGTATGAAAAGCCAATTCTTGAACAGATTGATACATACCTACAAAAAAGACACAGAATCATAATCAAAATCTATACATCAATAATCAACCACACGACCAGATTATGATCTATTGAATTACTTTATCTTTTCAAATTTGAAATCATGATAATTAAGATTAAATTTATTGAAAATACTTACCAAGTGAATTGAATGAGAAGAGTAAGTTGAAGACTTTTTTTTTTTTGAAAAAAGTAAGTTGAAGACTTGAACTGAAAAAGAGCAACAGAGAAATAGTAAGTACATTTCTTAAAAAGATAACAAAATACTTAGTTATATATTAGCAAGAATTGTTCCATCACCATAACATCCTCAATCTAAAGTCAAATTGGTTGTGTTTATTAGCAAGAGTCACAAAAAATATCATGAAGTCGGTTGTGAAACAATGTAGCAAGTGCTTAAGTTGATAACCACAGAGCAATAACTTGATGGACACTAACTACTCAAACATATACAGCATTTTAAGCAGTAGAAAATATTAATAAACCAATAGTTTCATCGGCACACCAAAAGCATTTTAAGATCACGAGTTATATTTTTGACTGTTAAGACCAAACGTGAGTTTGTCTGGTACTTTTTCTTCAAATGCCTACATAATAAAAGACAACATTGGTGTTAATCAAAAACCTCTCCAAACTAATTTAAGGAACTCTATTTTTATCAACTTGATGAATGAAGAAACACATACAATATTCATGTCCAAATTAAAACAAAACTTTGAAACCTTAAACGCAAGTGATATGATGAATGAGAACTGAGAAGGGCCATAAAGTCTTCGTCATATGTTTGAGATAATCGTTGATTTGTCTTCCTCTATCTTGTAAGAAAGAATTATGTTAAGATATGGACATATCTCAATAAGTTAAAGAAAAATTAAGAATCTTGATAAATGGGAGTTCAAATGTTTAAAAAAAAAAAACAAATGCCCTAAACATGACCCTTATACAATCCAAATAACATATATTTTTTTAACGAAAACACATATTTGACCAACATTAAAAGACGAAGATAACGTTGTCAAAATAACCTATGATTAGAAACGGGATATACACACGAGAGCATACACTATGTACGGATACAGTCTGAAATACATACCTCACACATAACAATGGAAGATACGAATGTTCATATACGAATCAACCTGCAAAAATGTGAACCGAAAGATAAACAAATATAGATTCGACCAAATAAACAAATAAAAAATTACCCAAAATTTTGATTTTGTATTTTGCAATAAAATAAGAGGAGATTGCAATAAACACCAAAATCATAGAAATAAAAATAAGAAAAGATGTGAAGTAAAATGTATAGAAGAAAATATGAATCAGCACAGACCTAGAAATATAATCAAAGGTATCTTCAAACACATGCGAAATAGAAAATAAGGTAATCAAATTAAAGATGTTACTTTACTATTATGTTAATCCATCATCAGCGAGCAATAATAGACTCCGAAATAATCAATTGAAAATGGGGACCAAATAGAATAAACTATTTACCTTGTTATTCTTTATACTTCAACACCTTGAATAGGTATACAAGTAACTCCTACTTGCAGTAGCTAGAGATGGTTGGAATAGAGGAAGGTTTTTCTTTTTCACCCTTCTGTCTAAAACCTCTTCCACCTGCTCTTTCTTCGTCGGGTATGCAAAGAGAGTTAAGAGGATTGTGTGTAAGGTTGCCTCTCTTGCACTCAATTTCAATTTCCTATTTCCAACATTTCCCAAAGAATGTCGTGAGAGAGTGGTTGGAATTTTTGGGTGGTAATTTTAGACCTCAATTTGAAGAGAATGAGTATGAAAGTTTTTGAAAACTTAAATAGCACATTGTTTTCGACTTCAAAAAGATAGGGAATGTTCAAACTAAGAAGCTACACACCACAACGGATATTGAAACATTACATTCAAACGAAAAACATCAATGATCAAACATTACCTTCCAAAGGAAATTGTGCATAAGGTAAAAGGCTGTGTCCACGTTGGATTCAACAACACTGATGTGGGGCAATTCCTTAAAAGCAATCCTTATCCCTATTTGTACCTAACCCATCTGCAAACATAAAAGAGAGCAATAAGAGAGCAATTCCTTCTGCACAATTGAAGGATGTGAACGTAATGAACATTCTACGCACCTCGGCAATCTTCATTATGTGATCAAATTTGAATTCTAACAGATAAATTACCCCTGGTTATGTAGCGAATGGCCATAATTTATGTTGTGTCCATGACCATGATAGAGGACTCCACATATTAAAACAGAAAGAGAAACATGAGGTTGCACGATTCATTTTTCAAGTTTATTATATCCAAACAGTTAGAGTCCCTCCGAACTGCATCATAATTCAACCTTTCTTATGTGCATTTAAGATCTGAAATACTTCTTCAAATGGGATGTATTTCTGGAAAAGAGAAACGATAGTTTATACCCAAAAAAAAAAACTGAGATAACCATTAATGAAAATAAGAACCAAAGTTGGTATTTATAGTAGTAAGAAACAAACAATCAAAAGCCTTGATAGGGTTTTATTGCTTCCATAACCGATACGGGGCTCAATGGAGCCATTTTTAATAAGATTCCGGCAATGTGCTTCCGCGTGGGTATCTGGTAACCATATATGTAGAGGTATAATCGGTGATTTGACAGCATAATGAATAAGAAAGCCAAAATAGAATATTAAATCTAATGCTACAGGATACGATTGATTAGCTGATGTTTACAAGTTTAATGTTGGTTCATTAGAACCATATAAACACATGCCAAGAACTCCCATTAAGAGAAAAAAACGAAACCCCAATGAAGTGTACAAAAGATGTAGGTAAACATGAATTAATTAGAACTCTCACATGATGAAAAGAAGTAAAAGATCGCGAGAAGAAAATGATTTATTTGACTGCTATACATTGCTAACATTAAGAAATGGAACAATCGGGAAACTTGAGTAACTGGCCGAGCCACCAAAGTAGCTAAAGAGGTGACGAATCCCGTCACTAAACTGGGTCGTATGGAAATTTCATCAATCCCTAGCCTCTAGTGAAAATTTAAAATATTTATCTGTTTATAATCCTGTTTTAATTGGACTAATGAATCGTCCAATTGGAAATGATATAACCCAAAATGATCACAACCCAGACCACCAAAATCCAGAGAGAGATAAATACCAGTGAAGCTCTGGATTTCATCAGCTAAGAAGAAGACGCCTTTCTGCCATGATTGGATATGTTAGCGGCCTTCATCATCTTCTGAGACTTACGTATAACATGTAAATAGAGATGGATAGAATGGTAAGATTAAAATCTCATTTATTTTGCATGCGGAGAAATAAATAAAGTAAAGATTAGTTAGACTAAAACTACGTATTTTTAACTCAAAATTGTGATATTTGACTACAATTATAACACTACAAAATCAATCAAAAATTACATATTTAAATTTTTCGAATTGCTTGATGCATAGATTTTTTTTCCTTCCTTCTTTTGATAAACTTCTTATAAAGGGAAAAACAATTACATAAGCAAAAAAGACATTAAAGAAGGGAATAACCGAAACATTGATAATTCAAACCTCCATGAAACATTTTCTCAAACAGTTTGTGGCCAGATAAAGTGTAGTGGTCAAAATCCAATTAACCTGCAGAATTATAATACTTTGATACATAAACGTATTCAATGAAATAGTTGAAGTAAGCGATCCTCCATCGTCCATCTAACCCCACATCTCTTTATCGTTATCATCCACACATCTCACCACTACCACCATCACAATAACCATTTATCAAACCATATTGAATTCAATGCATGTGATCCCAATCTATATCAATGGCTCATATTCCCTTTACTATTGTTAATTTATGACATCTTTGTTCACGGACTTCGAAAAATATCAATTATGTAAGTTGGATGTATGCTGGATTTCAAATAAGTCTTTTCATTATTTGAAGTAATGGGGTTAACGATTCACAAAAAAAAATTCCATACAAAAGATAGGATCAACTTAATTTGAAGAGATGATATTAAGTGTTCAGTATAAAGTTTAACTGGTTTTCAAACTTCATTCATGAGTAATGTATTTTTCTCCGAACTGAAATTCCACCAAGATAAAAAGGGAAATCGCATATTACAACAACCTTTGTAGTCTGGGGATTAACTTAGATTTTTCATTAGGATGAGTAAATGGTCTGCCATCTCCATCCTTGTTCTTTCTTTTTCCTCAAAAGATCAAATACCCTACCCTTGTATTAAAGCATCATATAGTTCAAAAATCAAATTGTTTTCAAGAAACAATAACGATTCTAACTCAGCCATGGAGTCATAACTAATGAACATAGGACTCCTACATTAAGATCAGTTTTCCTAACTCAATTCCCAAAACAGTATTATATAAAATCAGATAATTGGATGGAACAAATTCGTAACAAATGGAAAAGGTACAAAAGTTATATAAAAAAACAAATTTAACCATGAAATCTCTCCAAAGAGTTATTTGGTACAAAAATCACGTTTTACATATAAATATTAAAGTGATTGTAAAAATATTTATCGCATCTTTCTTGAAGATCAAAAGATCTTCAATTGAGATGTAAAACTGTACGAAGAGTTTATGTCTATTTATATACTTACTAAGGGGGGTCATGCAAAATTTGAACGACATTTTGTTTAGATAGGTAAAAAATTCCCAATTACCCAACATACCTTTGAAGAACTTGTTTGATGCTACGGTAAGCACAACCTTCAAGGCTTGCAAAATAGTACTATAAAAGCATTCCTGAACATGTTAGTGTAGTTTACGAG
>BEHA01050158.1:38211-169463 GCA_002897215.1 Eschscholzia californica subsp. californica
GTTTGTTTGCAAATAATTAAATCTTTGAAAATCCTTTGATATTTCAAATTCTCAATATATCTTCCCTCTTTATGTAACCAAGTATTAGAAATCTCTCATAGATCATGGCTATAAATTACTTGTTCTAGACCGCAAACAATGGAATTAAATAAACATATAAATTATTTGTTCTACCTTCTGCAAACAATGAAATCAAAATAAACATAGAAAACTAACCAAATTAGATTCAAATCCAAACAGATTAATAAAAAACTCTCTAAACCAGAGTTTTTACCAGATAAACATATAAACCAGAGTTAAGGAGTTGTGGGATTATTCTCCATATTTTGAACGAAATGAACCTATATTTTAGGGACTATTCGAGCTATATGAAAAACCAACCCCGTCAAAACTCAAAACAATAACCCACTGAACTCTTTGATTTCACTTGTATATTCAATTCCATAGATAATAGTAAAAAAGAAAAACCTAGACCAGAAACAACAATTTGAAATTGAATACTGATGAGATCAAAGCCAATCTTACCTTCAATGTTGGCAAATACATGAGAGATAAGGAAGGGAGACAAACATTTGAAGATGATGAGACTCTATTACATTGAGTGTGTTGCAGAGAGAGATAGAGAAGAATAAAGTCGTGAGAGGTTTAAGGGGAAATGGAGGGTTTGGCACCCAAACGGACATTGGGGGCATGGACGGTCAGATTCAAGTCTTGAAAAAGAGAATGGATGGCTGGATTAATGTATATTAATGTATATTAATTTTATCCTAGTCACACTGCCAAATCAGATTGATGTATATTAATTTTATCCTAGTCATAATGTATATTAATTTTGTCCTAGTCACAAGGATCTGTTTTGTATAATAGATATATATATATATATATATATTTCAGTATCGTTTTTACAAAATTACTATGTTTTCTCTTTCGAGAAGTGATTTTTCTTTTCAATACACAAATATCTCACATTCTTTTGACATAGAATTTACATATATTCTTTTGTGTAATTCAAATATGTATAAGGCCAATTTGTATACTGAAATTGCAATTCACAAGTTAATGGTAGCTACTTCGGTTGAGAATATCACTATAAAATTTATAATCAGTCATTTGAATACCACATCAATACTTTCGACAACTTACAATGGCTTATTATTAAGTAAATGTGCCCCCACAAAGATATTTTTCTGGGTACGCCACTGATTGTTATACATGGGTCCACTTTACAATCCAAGGAGGTACACAAGATGTTTCTATAGAGGACTTTCGTTCTATCAAAATAGGTGTTCTACATTCAGCAACTTTGTACTGTATATTGTAGCTCAACTTCTAGAAAGGGACCCAAAGTTGGTACTTTACAACTCATATCTGCCACCATTCCTGGTGACATGGTTCTTGGAGATGCTTACTCACATTAGCTTCTCTGTTATGGATTTGAACATGGGCTTACAAATTATGTCAAATTTGTTTGGCAGAGAGGCTACTAAACCAACATGTTTTATTATAGAGATAATTAGTTTGATTGTTCTTTTTGCTCTCTGTAATAAAAAATAGAAGAACAAAAAATGGTTAGAAGATAAGGATTTGAATTGGATTAGTTGAATAAGGTGATGTATGCAATTTAAATCTGTTTATAACATGTTAAATTTTAATTTACACAACATTATATCTATGAAAAAAAAATCATCTTTTCATTTTTATGACGTATCACTTTTTAGTCTTCCCAATCTCGACCTCTTTTTTCATGTGCACTGACACTATAAATTCAAACGCATTAGGTGTTTCAAAATGGTTTTGTGTCGGAGGCACGGGCTATACCCTAGTAATATATAAAATGGATGGTTGAAATTTATTATATAACAGTTACAAACTTAAAATAGAAATATTTTTTGTTTCAGATATCGGATATTGATATATATTATCCATCGAATAATTATCAGATATCGAATACGGATATTGCCTTTATCCAATCCGATAAGATATCGTATGTTGATATATATTAACCATTGAATAATTATCAGATGTCGAAAAATATATTTTTGAAATGTTCATACAAATATATTATTTAATGTGATTAAACAATAATAATATTATTAAAGTAATAAATGTCTAACAAATGTCCATCAATGTCCACAAATTTTCACAGATGTCTACGAAAGTCGAAAAATATATTTTGAAATGTTAGTACAAATATATTATTTCATGTGATTAAATAATAAATAATAATATTAAAATAATAAATATCCACCAAATGTCCATCAATGTCTACAAATATTCACAGATGTGTACGAAAGTCGAAAAATATATTTTTGATTAGTGCAAATATAAAATGCATTACACATTTTGTCTATAGATCAAATGTCTTGAATTTATCTACAAACTCAATGTCTTGAAAATGTTTACGAAGACATCTTGTTTATAATAAATCACCTGAAATGTCTTTAAATGTCTACGGGACATTTTGTCTATAAATATCTGCCAAAGTCCTAGTCCATTCCCCACCTTAGGAAGTTTGCTTGTCAAAGGGCGCTTAAAGCAGTAATCTGGTGCGCCTTTAGAACTTTTCAAAGAACAACTGGAGGAGCATGTGCAGGCTGTAGTCGGGTAGAGAGAGAGAAGGGTTTCAGAACTGTTGATTTTAGGGTTTTGGAAAGGTTAATTTTTCCTTAAACGACTGCATCAATCCGCCAGATGCCCTAATTGTCGATCCTATAGATACTTTCTAGCTCCAACCCTTCCCGAACACCTAAATCGATAATCAGCCAAAAGATCAAAGAGCAAAATCATCATGGATGGTATTTTCTACCACTTCCTTGAAATATTTATCAATTTATCTTCCTTTCTCTGTATTTCAGATTTGTTCATAGTAATTTTATAAGATGATGATAATTGAGAAATGTCACTAACCTCATTTAGTTCCACTAGTGAGCTTGTTTTTGCAAATTTTGAATCTTTTTCAATATCCTTGTTTCTCTGAATAAAATGAAGCTTTATATTTGATTAAGTTAGAGACTTATGAAAAAATTGTGAATAAATTTCTGTTCTTGTGAAGTGGGTTAAATTATGCTTAAATTTCTATTAGAAACTCTAAGAAAAAAAAACTCAGCAATTTGGTGTGAAGTTTCCCCCTCTTGCCTTATCGTTTACATGTACATGTTTTCCTTATGTATAGAAGTTGCAAGAGAAAATCAGCAATTTGTATAAATGGGTATTATGTGGAATTGTAATTCTGATATCGCATTTAATTAAAGTTATTAGTATGTAAAGAGATGTGTTGCAAGACTAAGGTAATGCATACGTCTGAAATTTTATTTTTGTTGGTTTATAGTTGATTCGGAACCATCAATGGAGGAGACTATCTTGGTCGGTGACGACCTTATGATGGGACCACCTTCGCCTATCATTCCACCAGAAATTGCTTCTCATGTTTTGGAAGGAGTTGATTTGTGTGATGGGATTTTGAGGAATTTATTTTTATGTAAGTGTTATTTGGATTACTATTTGTTATTTGGAATTTCACTACAAGCTTGTGTACAAACTCAAGGCTTGGAATTGAGCTTTTGTTACCGTAGTTTTTTTCGGTGTTAGACTGGGTCATGGTAATAGTGACTATAAAACCTTGTTCTTCCAGGTTTGCAAATCAATGATATTGAACCATTTTGTCAAGATGAGATTGTTCTTTACAAACAATGTGCAGAAAGACGGGTGAGATGATACCTTCATGTTTCTTCTTCTTGCTCTTTTGCCTACTTGCTCTGTATGTGTGCCGAAAATGGAGTTTCATGGAGCCTAATTGCTTAAATTGCAGGACAAGGAACTGAGGCAAAGGCTTCAAGATAGTGAACGCAAGTTGGGTTTATCTATGCCTTTAGATGAAGCAAAGGGTAGAGCTACTCAACTTCAAACAGAGGTTACATCCTTGGAGAGGTACTCTTACATTTAAGCCTGAAAACTTGATAATAGAGATCACGTGAGGAAGATAAATTATATAAAATGCTTCCCTAATGACATGACAGAGTTCATTGTTATTTTGCTCATCGATGGAGTTATAATCTGATCTTATAGGCGCCTGATTCTTGCAAGTGGAGTTGAAGGAATGGAGGGGTTTCGGCAGAGATGGAGTTTACATGGTCGCCTCGGAGACACCAAGTATGCCTTCTAACTCTTGTTTTAGTTCACCATTAATGGCATTGATAGTGCTTTATTTGTTTTTATCTTTCTCAAAGATCACATAGATTTCCCACAAAACGATATTTCTCTATTGGGAAGATGTTAATGCATCATATAATCACTCCCTCATTTGAGCATGAAATTACAAGAGCATGAAACGTGACGTTTTCAAATAGTCATTGTTTACTTGTTTGTGCAGAAAAAGATTAGAGTCCTTGAACCAGGGAATAGAGAAGAGAGAAAAGAAAGAAGAGGCAGGCAGCAAGAGATGGTTCTCTTGATAAAATCACCCAGGTTTTGAAGATGTTCCTCATACTTGAGAGAGATTCTACTCCGGCCTTCCATGGACATCGGTATTATAGATGGGGTATAGAAAAAGGTTTTGTTGGATGTTCTGCATCTCTTGTAGCAGATTTGAATACATTAGTCATGAACATTCGGGCCGAGATTGCTGAAAAATGTATTCAGCAGATATGGCATGTAGCTTTCTTTGCAATTCGACAACAGCACAGTTCAAATTAGTGTTTAAGATTGTTATTGTTATGGCATTGTTTTACTTATTGAAATAAGAAGTTTCTACAGGAAAGTAAGTCCAAAATCTTAATTCTGCTTCAAGTGTTTTTCTTTCATTCAATTCTGACTTGTCTAAACGATCCGACTAAGGTTGATTTCAATATATGTATTTATTCCAGAATGGTTGACCGGAGCTGATTTTGAATCTTGAATCAGACATAAAGCAACTCTGAATTAAGTTTCCATTAACATTTTGAGATGATTATTGTACCCATAACCACAACGAGTCGGATTCAGATGAGTTTGATCCAAACCAGCTAGATTCAGACCAAAAATTAGATGCCACCGTAACATTTTATGTGGGAGTATGCAAAGTTAAGAGAAGCCTTCGAGTTTTCAGGCATTCGTACACTATATGTAAATGAATTACAATGAACCATTTCACTAACTGGGGAAACTTCCCTCGGAAGAAGAAGGTCTAACCATTTAACATGGATTACGTGCATTTCAGCAGTATCGCCTCAGTTGAAAGAATCAGGGGTTCCTTTTTCCTGCTACGCTGTTTTCACAGCATAAATAACCTAACATCATCTTTGTTCACTACTTGGATCATTGTTGAGCTTCGAGTATCCACGAGACAGATTCCTGAAGAAGTTCAAATTTCTGAGAAGTAGCGAAGTTCAACAACACCTGCATTTTGTTGTTGAAATCAGATACATCCTAATGGCCACTACTTCACGATTGTATGGCTGCCCATATTGCTATTCATCCGCTAGTAATGCTGAATCACTGGCATAAATCTATATCTCTGCAATCATTGCAGTAGCTGCAACAAAAGAATTAAATTAGAACTACACAGATATTTTCAAAAGCTACCACTGAAAAATAAAAGCAGAACAGAACTTTCTAGTTGAATCCAGAGAATTGTATGTTTTCTAACTTCGCTTTTGGAATTTAATCATATAACAGAATAGAGTCAAGAGCAAGAACAGCACAGACATGCTTAATGAAGGCTCCTATATCCATTTCATTCACCGAGTTGCTCTTTAAAAGAGCATAACAGCCAGGTTGTGAATCTGCAATATGAGAACGCACAAGTGATGATATTTTTCTTATGGCTTAAGCATAACTTACTATTCTCAGCTAAGATTGAAGAAGAAATAAAATGCGGGCTATCTGAAATATGAAACCTTGAGCTCGACTGCCACTTTTCTATTTGCTCCAGGATAAGTAAGAGCAGGATGATGGACCTATATGGAGATACAAAGTATAACCAATAAGTTACAGACAAACAATAGGTAACAGAGAAATAAAAGCATTCCTATGTGTGGTAAAGCATTATGCGCTATTGTCAATAACAATGAAGCATTGTGCTACAAACAATGTGCTCCAAAATATCCTAATATTACATCGTCTACAAAGTAGGTATCTTCTTCATCGATACGTCATTACGTCCTACATCTGGAATGCCATCATCAGATATCCACAGTATCTGGGAGAATGACGAAAAAGTGGTAAAAATGCAACAGGCTTTAACATCATTCCAACCACCAAAAGTTACTTCAAGTTGTTTTGAATCCAGCATTCATCGGACTAACTGAAGAAATAGTGGCTGAAAGAGGTATGACTGCCTCAATCTGATGAGGACTAGTCTCACAAAATTATGTTGTTCTTGTCAGATACAGCTTAGGAGACATGTTAAACCAAGACAGACTCATCCGTGCTTGGAAAACACTGGTTCAGATAACTTTGCGGGCACATCAGCCCCACCGTGAGTACATTCTGGGAAAAAATCACATACTCTAGCCACTTTAAATCATGCATAATTGCATCAGAATAAGTGCTGATTTTTCTTTCCCTATCAAAGACTCTCCCTTGCAATCACTTGTCGATAAACCTTCGTACTTTCTTCACATAATCATGTTTTGACCACATATGCTACTCTTGTTTTATGTCAACAAAAGAAAAATAAGATTTCCGAACCTGATGAAAGAGAGAGAGAGAGAGAGGAGGGATGACTCTCTATATCCCTTTCGCCTCTTTTCTCCTATCTCTTTTTTTTCAATTTTAAAAAAATTAAGCCTGCATCAACATATGCCAGTTGAAGATGAAAAAAAAAGAAAAAATACGGGTAGAGTCAAAACAGAAATAATAAACCTAGAAGTACCATAATCTTACAAAGAAGCCAAACTCGCACCTCGCAAAAGATAGGGGGCGACACGGAAAGTTGGTCACAGATTAAGGCCAGAGGGGTACTAGCCCATTTATACACAGCTCCTAGGATTACCAGAGCCATCAGACTATCAGACTCAAGAAGGCTTTCTTGCTCTCTGTTTTCGATATACGAAGTAACTGAAATATATAATACACAAAAGCTTTACTTGTAATTTTCCAAAACTATATCTACATTATGAATTACATAACTTTGCCAGATGCAACAAAGCAGACGTATTCAAGTATATTAACAACACAAAATCTACTTATCTAAGAGCTTCTCTCTCTGACTTTAGAATAGTTTTTACTAGAAAACTTCCAACTCCAGATTCTCTTCGATCGTCTGAAAATTTTCCATAAACTTGATCTCCTCTGAATCAATTGAAGCAACTCGAAGATCCTCTAGTATTGGCAACTCAGGTGGTGCTGCACATCGAACTAATGCCCAATTTAGTCCCTCGAAATATGGGTGGTGCCGGATTTCGGTGGCACCTTTAACTGATCCAAGACGAAGCTCGGGCTCTTTTACTAGTAGCTTTGTCATCAAATCTTTTGCCTGAAAACTAATGAATGGGGTATCGGGAAACCTGAGACTCTGGAAAACTATATTGGCTAAGGTTTCATCATTTCCTGATCCCTTGAAAGGTGTTCTACCTAATAGAAGCTCATACATAAAGATACCAAATGTCCACCAATCAACTTCATTGCCATGACCCTCTGCTTTAATTATCTCTGGGGCTAAGTACTCATGGGTGCCGACAAATGAGTTTGATCGTGCACTTGTTGGCTCTGCCACGAGTTGTGGCAACATATTAACTGAGACTTCCTTGTGTGATTTAAGCTGACGGGATTTATCTTCCGTCGAGGTAAGCCTGGGTGAGAAGCATGGAACTTGGACCCAAGATGGTCGAGGACAGAATGGATCGATGCAGCTAGCTGATATGCATGGAACCGAGAATTCCTTTTTAGATTCTGTGGTAGATGAAGATGACTTGAGGAGTTTCGGACTAACTGTACACCTGAGGGATAAGTCGAAGTCAGAGAGCATTATATGACCATCTTCTCTAACTAGAATATTTTCTGGTTTTAAATCACGGTAGACCACACCAAGCATGTGTAAGTACTCCATAGCAAGTAGAACTTCGGCAAGGTAAAACCTGCATTAAATGATGGCAGGAAGTTATTCCACCAACCAAAATCCAAAATGTAAGGTCCCATTATTCATGGTCATAAACCAATTTTATAGAGTAAACTTATCAACATTTTTTCGCACGTCTAAAACTTATTTTATTTTATGTTTCACTACAAAATCCAATATAAATTCATAGAGAACGCCAAAAATAATGTTTTTAATAAACATCCTGTGTAATTCATCATTTATAGTAAATTCTAACACATGCTATACAAATGTAGTTATTATGGTGGTAAAGTGGTTTCTCGAAACAGTCTCTTGGTTCACGAACAAAAAGGCCCATAACGTTTTCATGTTTCACTCACTTCCTATTGAGAACAAAATTTTCAGTTTCTATCAAGTTAAAACGCAGAAAATTGAGTGAGAACGGAAAATTGATAACTTCAAAATATACCTCGCCATTTGTTCGGGAAAAGTCCTGCTGGGTTGTATCTGTCTGAGGATGTGCAGATCTCCCCCTGGGCAATACTCCATGACCAAGCATGAGAACTTATCTGTAGTAAAATGAGCGAATAGTGTAGGAAGAAAAGGATGATCAAGCATTTGTAGTATTTCCTTTTCAGTTTGTGCCCTTGGAAGTTTCAATCTATTAGACAAAAACTCATTATCCATAATCTTTAAAGCAAACAAGTAGTTGGTTCCCGTCAACTCAGCAAGATATACTGTAGCAATGTCTCCACAACCAAGTCGTTTGAGTAGTTTGAAGTGCTTCAAGCCTATGCTTCCGTTACGCATCTCGACCTCGTGAATTGCTCTCCATTTCAAATCTTTAGACATGTGGGGCCTACTGACATTGTAGCAAGACCCACTCAGATAACTCTCTGTGCTAGTGCTAGTAGTGCTGTTACTGTGCTCAGCGATACTGCTGGTTTTTGAGCTTTGGGAAGATCCTCCCTTTTCTCTTGAATTTGAGCTCTCGTCCACTTTCAAACTGAAAGTTATATCATTAGAGTTGTTGGATCCAGGAGAAGGTTTACTTAGATTACCTGAACTGACAACAACACTGAGACTGGTATTGCCGGGTGCGGGAGAAGCAGATTCTTTCACAACTTTCTTCTGATTTGGATTATGAGACCCGTTAACCATATTTCTTGAATTATACTCCAAGCCAACATCGTTGCTTTTACTTCCCGTCTTATGTCTGGGGGGTGAAGATGTTGAAACTTGCTTTAACTTCTTCATAATGTTTTGGTTTATGAAAACTTGCTTCACGTTATGTTCATTCTTGGTCGAAATTTTGCTTAATGTGTTTCCTGAGGGAGACCTAGATAGAGACGGCGTTTGGGTGCCAATCTCTGTCGATGCATCAACAACCTCATCCAGCTCTAATTCACTTCTTCTAGGACTGGAACTCAATGGAGATAGTGATGCTTTGAACTTTCCCTTTTGTTGTAATTTTAGGCTTTTTAACAATGATTTGTCTTTCCCATCTTTAGACGGCACATTCTCAATCTCATCTTTTTGCGATGTCCTGGTGATTGAAACTTCACTAGTGGTTAGGAGAGAAGACACACATTGACTTGATGATTTTGTTCTAGGCGTTTGTGGAGACTTGGAGATCTTCAGGGTGCTTGAAGTACGCATTTCAGGCACGAGAGATACCTCTACCAAACTCTGCTTACCTTTATCTGGGAGAGAACCAGATTCACTGTCCCCAACTACCATTGATGCGTATATCTTCTTCATAGTTCCAGCATCCGAGACCCTAGTCAGCCCCGTAGGCTTCGATACCCTTTTCATAGCAGCCATCTCTGATGCATGAGAAATACATAATCCCCTCAGTGCCTGCTTCAAAGTCCCACATTCAGAAATTCCAATACCCCCTTGAGATGAACCAACTCTGATTGGTTTTTTCGAGGCACTCTTCCGTGAAACTCTTAGATCAATGGCATCAAAAAGTTTATTAAGATCTTCCTCCACTGAATGGTAGTTTTCAAATTTCAGCTTGGGTATATTTCGAGCTTTTTCAGCCACATTCGTTCCAGAAATCTGGGGCTTAGTTCCTTTATAATGCTGAGTACATTCTGTTTCTTCCGTCGCTTCCACAATTTCACAAGAACGAGGAAACGGATCCATCTTCAAGGTTGTACCCCTTGTGTTTCTAGGACTTTTCAATCAAGCTAAAGCTCAATTTAAGACATACCCGTCTTAAGATATAGCCGTTTTGAGCAATTGGTGTTCAATAACTAGAGAACAAAACACGTAAACTGACTTTCTCTGCGCATCCCCGTCTTGACGGGTCAATGCTTAAACTCCAAGATGCAGCACACAAACCCTGCCACAATGACAAACATTCTGAAGAGATGAGCCCCCGCCAAAAAAGAAGAAACAGATAGAGTTAACGTTATACTACTGGACAAATTGTTTCTAACCATCAACTTAATTAAAACACTATGTCATCATTAAAACAGTTACGAGGTAGATCAATTTATTTCTCTGAAATTTTGGGCAAATTATGGAAGTTTCAAAAAATGATCGTTTTGATTTACAAATACGTAATTGAACCTTAGCTCACCAAAATCTCTTTTACATAATAAGTAAAACACTATTGGAAATGAATTATGAATAAAACATAGCTCACCACCGGCCCGCGCCACCTGAATTACAAGAGTTGTGGCTTATTTTACCTAAATGATTACAATATACAGGTTGTATAGATGTCTTATTCGAATTGGTCGATTGCTAAAGATTTCAGTAAAAGAAGGTACCCTTAAAAAATAATACCAAGAAAACTTTATAATGATTCTCTGAACTACTAAGAACCAATCAGTGTTATAATTCTTCATATTAACAGAAAAGAAGACGAATATTCAAACAATTATAGGTCATATTTAGAACTCAAAAGAAGGAAGAAATTTACCTGAATTGAGTTAGGTTGACAATGAGCTTTTACATAATCTGATGAGACAAAAACTGTTGTTGGAACAAAACCTAAAAAAGGTGAAGTTTGAATTGGGAAAGAGAAAAGTTAGGGATTATGAAGATAATAAAAGAGAAGTAGATGTTAGTTAGAGAAATAAAGAGAGAGAGAGAGAGAGAGAGAGAGAGAGAGAGAGAGAGAGAGAGAGAGAGAGAGAGAGAGAGAAGGGATAATAAATTTAAAATGAAAGTAGGGCACGAGAATTATAAGTTTGAAAGTGAATGAAGAAAACGAAAAGAAGATGAAAAACAAACTACTACTAGCTACTTTACTATATATATCACGAGAAGTATTACTCTCTCACTATTTCTTAATTTCTTCTTCTTCTTCTTCTTCTTCTTCTTGAAAGAGAAAGAAAGAAAGAAATGGCGGACAAGTGAAGAACATTGATACAGAGTATCTTAAGGAAGATGTCATCCTTAAATTCAAGATTTCGTGATTTTACAGATATTATGTGGATCTCGAGGTAAGGTTTTTCCGAAATTTTAGGAGAGAGGATGTCTTCCTGGGGAGGACTTTTTGAAGTTGGGGGGTGGGGGACAATAAAGAGAGGAGAGGAAGGGAGACGCGACAATACTAGTACTACCTTTCAAACTGTACAATCTTAATCCTATTCCTTTTTGTGGCGCACGATAGCCCGCTCCTGTCGGATGGTTTGGCGCTAAAAGCACTAAATTAACGTTGTAAAAGTTGTTACCGGCTCAATTTTTTCTAATTATTACCCAACTTTGCCATCCTACCATGGAAGGAGGAATCTAGGACTTTCACTTCTGGGTGCAAAATTATATAAGGAGATTTTATAGGGTCCCCTCATTTTTGCTAAAGGGGCCTCCTCAATGATAATTTACTAAGTGAAATGGTTCATGGGGAGGTCTTTTAACAAAATTGAGGAGGCCTTATAAAACTTCCCAATTATATATTCAAATACTATTTTTTTTTTGGGAAATACAATAACCAACAAAATACTTATATTCATTAATTATATTAATACATCAACGATTGCAAACGCAATTGATCTCTACGAGTATATTTTGATTGTTCGCATAATCGACTCATTGTCAATTTTACTAAAAAAACATCTTTATCAATGAAGACTACTAAACTATCATTCAACCACGAATCACTCATCTTGTTTCTTAAGCGTGTTTGACTAGCTTCATAGTCGAAGAAGCTCTTTCAACAGAGGCATTAGTAAAGTTTGTGCTAAATTGATAAGCAAATAAGTTAAAATTGGTAGTCTACGAATTTCATCTCTATATTTCGACTCATAACTTGAAATTGACAGTCTAATTTCCAGATTAACTGGTAAAGATGATAAATTAAATCCGAGAGGGACTACCAATGTTGGAGTCAGTTCCAGATAGTGGTGGGAAAAAGACCCGGAAGACTGTACCCGATCCGTTCGACCGAGATAAAAAATACTCATTGGCACCCGATGGTCATAACGTCCAGTGTCCGACCGACCCGAAAGAATTGGCGGACGACCACGGTCAAAATTCTATGTCGACTGGCCGCCCGCTAACTGACCAACCAATATGGTCTGTCAAAATACCCGACCGGTACTAGTGACCCAATAAACCCGTCCTCATTTTCAGAGGTTATAGACCGTCAGATTTTATAGATTTATGATGGTCGTTAGATACAGAAGACCAAACTGACCCCAAAGCCCAACTCTTTATAAATACCCCCTACATAACCCTAATTCTCCTTTCCTCTCTTTTCTTCCAAGGTCCACGTTAGTAAGTATCTCTAAATTCCAAACTTGAACGGTTGTCGGCTACAAGTCTTGATGTTCTTCATTCTCTATTTGATTTCTCCATCTAGAACAAAATCTCTGATCATCTTAGTTCTTTGCCCTCTCCATTTAAATCGTTCTAGCACTGAACCTCTTTATCCGTTCGAAGTTTTGCATCGAGCATCGTACTACGAAGGTCTGTATAACTTTCTGTTATGTTTTTCTCTGAATCATAAGTCCTTACTGGTTCGATTTATACTTAGTTATTGACTAGTTTCATTCATACTTACTGGTTCGATTCATATTTGTTGTTTGAGGGTTGCTTCACGCGGATGAAAATGAAGTTATAAGTTTCTGTAAATTGTTATTGGAAAAAGCGTGAATCAAGACTGTCTGGTGTCGACTGGTCCGATAAAATAAACGGTCTTGGACGGTCAATGGACAAACAATTATTGAAAGTGGCCGCCCTAGATCGCCCGAATAGATTACGTTGGAGTCTAGCCCGGAACTTCTAATTTAGGGTAGTTGAATTGAAGTTTACTAGAGTTGAATTGAATAATTTCACAACATAAAAAAATATATACTTTGAATGCTTATTGAGAAAATGGAACCCTTAACCTCATGCTAACTCTACCTTAGTAATCCACGCCACTACCACTAAATGAGAGCATTAACTGTTGTTAAGTTTACATGTTATTAGATATATATTAAAGAAACTACTACTATTAGCTTTTTTCAAGAGGATCAAGGGGGTGCGGCCTCGCACCCCCTTAGATCCGTCCTTGGTATCGGGACATTGAATGTGTCCTATTCGTATAGGAGTGAAACTCTCAATCTCTACGTAAAAAGTCGAATAGGTTGGTCCAGTTTTGTGTTTCTCTTTTCTACTAACGACAATCTGAGAGTTCGCGGGCCAAACCATCCTTCCGGTCCACATGTCGAAGCTTGACAGAGCATGTGACGCAGCGGAAAAACTGATAAAAGCCTTAGAACTCCGTCTAAAGACTATTGAACCAAAATTGATAACAAGAATACTAAAATACTGAATGTTATTGATTGAATGAATAAAACAACTCCTAGATCCCCCTTTATATAGACTTAGGATTTCCTTAATCTAATCAAACTCAAATAACAATTTCTAATAAATAAAATACTACTTTCCTCATCAAATTCTAATAATAACTTCTAAATAAATAAAATACTAGAATCTAAAACCTAAAGGGTTTCCTAAAAATATAAAACTGCTAAAAATAATAATTCTCTACTAAAAAATATTAAAATACTAAAATAACTCGATTTTAAGATATCCAAGATAATTCGATATCTCATGAAAATCTCCCTACATCAGTCTTCTCCACTTCAAAGAAACTCGCCTCGAGTTTACTGATTGATTAGAAGGTTGTCTTGAATGGTACACCCATGAGAAAACTTTGTAGTGAATTGTGCATGGGAATCACCAAACTATAAGATTGGACGGGAGACTTTATTAAGTCACATAAAATTTTCTGACTATAATTGTGATATGACGCAAACTCCCTTTTCACTCCAAAAATAAACTTGTATAGATCATGAGTATAGTGATTGAAAATTACGAACTTCGATGAAGACTTTCTAATAAAACTACTTATCAATCCATCTGAGACAATTTGAGATTCGCAAAATTCTGAGAACGGATCTTCGTATGAAGGAACTTCAATTGGACTAATGTCTGACTTTCGAAGTTTTTCACCTTCCTTTAATTCAGCTTCTTGAATAACGTCCTTTGTCTCAATTTCTTGAACAACGTCCGTTGTCTCAATTTCCAGAACAACATCCTTTGACTCAATTGGTTGAACCACTTCCTTTAACTCAATTTCCTGAATAATTTCTTCAGAAACAAATTCCTTACCGTGTAAATTGATATCAGGAGACTTATTTGTGAACACAATAATGTTAGATTTTGATTCGTGAGTAATATTACTTGAATTTTCTATGCTCACAATTTGTGGTGGTTCAACATTCTCTAAGGGAGCTGTTTTTACCTTTTTTATGTTTAAGCGAGGTTGTTCTTCCCTTCGAAATCCAAAGTTCCTATATTCCCGCTCCTGAGCTTCAATTTTTAGGGGTTAGTTGTACGCAACTTGAATAGTCCATACTGTAACTATTCCCACCCTTTCTCGTAGACTAAATTTTAATCCGCTTAGAAACTGATTTGCTACAACATCTTCATATTCGTAAATGTTTTCCATATTGTTTCTTTGAACCAATCTTGAAAACTCCTCATAGTACGTACTCACTGAACGCAACCATTGTCTACAGTTTTTGTATATCTTGAACAAGTGTTGTTGATAATTAGGAGGTAAGAACCTCTCTCTCAGGTTCTCTTTCATAGATGACCAACTCTGGATGGGTGCCTTTCCTTGTCTCATTCTTAGATGTTGTAATTGGTCCCACCAATCTGCAGCACTCTCTTTAAGTCTACAAGCAATTATTGTAACTATCTTCTCATTGAGAATCGTAGTAGACATATTGACTTGTCGCTCGACCTCATGTAGCCAATCAAGGAACTCTTCGATCGGCAAATAGCCATTGAAGAGTGGTATCGCTGTCTTGATTTTGTATTCATCACAACCTCTACGCAGTTATATGTGATTAGGATAACAGTTACCTGCGTTTTCTTGGTTGACAACATATTGTTGAAGTGGTTGTGTTCTGCCTTCGTTTCCATTAACAACTTGGTTGTGGGTGAATCCCTCAACACGTTCTTTGTTAATAGTTTGCCTAGGGTTTGTATTGACATTCAGGTTGTTAATCATCTCACCCACTTGGAATAATTGATGATTCAAACCGTTAATTTTTGCCCATATAGCATTGTTACCTTGTTCACCCTCGAGGGTTGTATTTCTAGCCTTGTCTTCAGCCATTAAGCCAGGAGAAACCTCGCTCTTGATGCCAACTGACGCAGCGGAAAATTCTGAAAAAGAATTAGAACTCCGTCTAAAGACTATTGAACCGAAATTGATTACAAGAATACTAAAATACTGAATTTTATTGATTGAATGAATAAAACAACTCCTAGATCCCCCTTTATATAGACTTAGGATTTCCTTAATCTAATCAAACTCAAATAACAATTTCTAATAAATAAAATACTACTTTCCTAAACCTCATCAAATTCTAATAATAACTTCTAAATAAATAAAATACTAGAATCTAAAACCTAAAAGGTTCCCTAAAAATATAAAACTGCTAAAAATAATAATTCTCTACTAAAAAAATATTTAAATACTAAAATAACTCGATTTTAAGATATCCAAGATAATTCGAATATCTCATGAAAATCTCCCTCCATCAGCATGCCCGAAAATTGAAGTAGTTAAAAGGAGCAGCTTAGCTAGATAACAATCTAGGACCAGCCCAAGGCGAGGCAACCTCACCCATTTTACCCCACTTAGCCTTGTCTGGCCCCAATAGAGGTTGAAGACATAATCTGACTCGTCTTACAGGAAATTACTCAGAGGGACTCAAGTCACCAGATTAATTTAAACATTACCGTTCTTTCTGGAATTGTGTTGAACAGGGTCTCATACCACTCGAAATAGATACGCAGTATCGTTTCTTATTTATCGATCTAATTTGGATGTTAATAGCTGAATGATTATATGGTAGAAGAACAATGGACAGTCTTTTTACTAGTATGATTTCTAGTTCTACAAACGGAAGAGTAACATAATACATGCCCAAGTCTCGCGCAACAAAGTGAAGTGAAAAAAGGTTATTTAATGACCTTCTAGTTTATGATCAGCTTCCCGCCTAGCCTCCTAGTTTATCGAAAATACCTAGATGATCCCTTTTTGCCGTTACCGTCACAAGATTGTTAAAGTCAGATTTTCTATTATAAAGTTCTCTCTCTTTAAAAATTATCTCTCTCTCTCATCATTTCCTTCTCTTTTTAATTAGTTCATCTTCCACAAATGTTTTTCTCTTTAAAAAGTTTCATCCATCTTCCCTAATAGTTTCTCTCTCTAAAAATTACAATTGAAAGTTGAGTGATTATTTGTATTTTCAAACATATTAAAAGAACAATTTCAATTGAAGTTTCATATATCTTCCCCATTTCTATCTTCCCCATTTCTATCTACCCTAGTTCATCTTTTAGTGTCTCAACTCACGTGCATTTTTGTTATGAACAATTTGTCATCCTTCTTCTTTGTCCAAACATAAAAGTTATGCACAACACCTGTATCCACAATGATCATCACTTGTAAAATCCTCTAAACTTTAAATAACACGTTGGTTAGACTTTACATCCAACTAGAACAATGAACTCTCTAACACCCTTTCGTCGGACATATCTTTTAATATGAGATTTTGTGTAACATAACTCATCTTCTTTATGTTTAGGTTATGACAACCAAACAATTGGTCAAAATGTTTACCAATATCATCATAGAAGACATTACTAATTTCCATGTACGTACCACTTTGAGGTGTTGTCTTCTCTTTAATGTAGAAGGTCCTCGTTAAGGTTCGACAAAAGATTTTTTTCTATTAGTAAAAGTGTTATCTTTTGGGTGTGATTTTCAAGATGCTATTAGATTTACTCCGGACGTAACTGTATACTCCCTCCGTCCCATTTTGTTTGGGTGTTATTCCTTTTAAGGAAGTCCCAAAATGTTTGTCCACTTACTTTAAATAACACTCATTTATTACTAGTTTTAGTGAGGTTTCCTAATCTACCCTTACTTTTAATACTAATAAAAAATTTATATTGGTTCTACACTAGTTCCAATGTAGTTTTCAATGTAATACTCTAAAGTAAATATGGGTAATTTAGGAAAATACATTTAGTTAGGAAGCAATAAATGACAATCCTTAATAAGTTGGATCTCCCAAAAGGTCAAACAAAATGGGACGGAGGGAGTAATTGTTAACACCCCTCAAACTAGTAGATTTTATTAATCCGTTATATACATTACTAGTCCGAGACCAATCAGACTAGTCTGAGCCCGAGCCTTTGCTTTGGCTCTTAGACGTGCTCGTTTGTATCATTCACACCCAGGTGCCAATAGGTGTTTAAAGTCAAAGGAGATTGATTAAAGTTAACATCCTCTCCCAGGTGCAAATAGTAATTTGATTGGGTGCCTTTATTCGTAATTTTTATTTGGAGAAATGATGTCTTAGTTCATTTTTCAAATTCTTGGATTGGCATCTTTACCAAGTTTTCACCTTTATTTATCTTGAAAGTTGAGTTTAAACCCAACAATTGGTCCAAGTTATTTAAAAGTATATCATGGAAGTCATGTTTCGCGCGCTAGAATATAATACAATAATCAAGAATCATATTATAATGGTGTTTGGTGCAGGAAAATGTATCAGTAAACATTTCGAGGTGGGAGGTTTGTGGTTCTTCTCGAAATGTAATTCTTCCTCAAAGGGGAACCCCAAATCCATGGGGTGGGTAGGTTACTAGTTCTCCCACTCTTGAAATCGTCAATTAAATAATCTACAACAAAATTAATTTATGTCGATCATAGTACTGACGAAATCAAACAACATAGTTAGGCATTACAATTACCCGAAATCAAACAAAACCTTAAAATATTTGCTAATAATTTGTGATGGTTAATATTCAAACAAGTTACCAAGCCTATTTGTCACACTTATGGAATGGAAACAAATGAATCACTAATGATACTCAAAATTCCTTTTCAGTGTAAACTTACACTGATCCTCTTTCCAACATGAAGTTAATACCGGAGAAATGTAGTTTAGTCTCCCCGAAACGGTGCATTCTATGTTTGCATAAGTTGTTCATATTGTTTATCTTGTTGTTCAATTTGGTGATAATATGATCATTTCAATCACCATGGTCATTTGAGAAGTTAAATATGAGATGTTGGAGATTTATTGTGATTTCTATTCACGTTCCCTAGATGATAAATTAATTTGTAGTTTTACGGCTCAGTCTTGGATGAAAACCCAAATTAGATTTATATGTTTATTTGTCTATTATAAACCTCTCTGTTTTTCACAAATTCAATTCAAAGTTTCTATAAATACCCTACCACTCTTTAGAAACCTTTTTCCATTGGAATATAGACTCATTTTTAGAAGAAAGAACGCGTAAAAAGCTCAAAATTTGGACCCTAATAGGAAGAAAAACCCATAAAAAGACAATAATGTAAAAAAAAACTTATTTTAACACTTTTTAAACTGTTTACAACATATACAATTATGTTGTTAACATGAGAGTCATATTTTTTCCATAATCCCATTTTTACCCTTCTATGTTAACAACATATATAAATATGTTGTTATAAACTGTTGGCAACATATGCAATTGTGTTGTTATAAATGAAGGATATATTCCCTCGGTCAGAAGGAATGGTATCCTTCCGAAGGGATGTCCTTCGACCAAGATGTTGATGCGTACGATTTGGCGAATAGGATCATGATGACCTTATTCGGAAGATCATTAGCCCGGTTGAATTAGGGGTCGTAATTGTGACGCCCCGTGTTTCGAATCACGGTTTGCCCGACAGTTTATAAAAGAAACTTGGTCTAATACTAACTCAAACCAGTTTCAAATATAAACCCAAGCCAAAACTCTCATCACGGGTTACAAAACGAGAACAAACGCAGCGGATAATCAAATAAAGTTTAAACTTTTTGAAAATATGTTCGGAATATATAGGTAACCCAAAGATAGTTTTTCATACAAATAAAAACAATTTGAATTCATTTATATGAACAATTCACAGAAGGGACTGGATTTGGACAGAATCTCCTCCATAAATTGAACATATCAAACCTGAAAAACCTGTCAAACGTTCATACCATCAAATACAAATTGATAATGTGCGTACTATTTATATGTGTACAATCGCAAACGAGTGAGAAAACGGTCCTAACTATTCTAGATGATACATATATAATATTAACGTTGTGATTATGTTGAAAATGTAATAGAAATTACAATCTTACATAATGTGAGCCGTCGAAGTAAACTATGTCACTCCGGGTCACCAATACCTGCAACTGAACAACAACAAATAGGAATGAGATAACCCGAAGGTCAGCTCAGTAGGATACCTAGACATCCTACCTGCACCACACACATCAGCCGTTTAATATATCAATAGTTATAAGTGTTACATATATACAAGGATATCAATATGCACACCAAGCAAGGCAATATAGCAAGATAATTCTTCTACCTTACCAAGATCACGACTGAATACGCCCTCAGTCGGGGTCACCTACTATTCGGCTAGGAGGAACCGGTAGGCCTTTGTTAGTGTGTAGGCAGGCGGCGCCTTATCGAACGTTTGACTACTGCAGTGTACACATGGATCCACGAAAATACCCCGGTAAGAGCTTCCGTAACCTCCCTTCGTCATCATCGCCCATCGGGCTGGCTTGTGATCTCAATACGCATCGAATAGTAAATCTCACCCAAATAATGATATGCTTAGAATATGTCATGACTTATCCAGACGACTATAAGAGTATCGTCGCTTAGTAGAGCCATATACCCACGGCGATACAATTATCTCGTCTTAAGGCACGTCCTATCTCCGGCTTGATCTGACGCTTCCTCGCAAGGTAACTCATTGACCATTCGAAGAATATCCAAACATATGCATGAACCTATAATAATATTAAACGATCTGATAGGCTCCCAAAGCTACAAGAACAGAGCCCTCCTAAAGGTCTCACCAACCCAAAGGAGAAGAGCGTTCTTGTCTCTCAAGGTAGGGTAACCCTGTTTAAAGCCAAGCTTTTATAAGTGTCCACTTTAAGGGATTAAGTATTTTCTTATTACAAAAACTCGGGTAAACACCCACTTTCAGTTCGGTGAAAACATTGTAAGTATCAACCACAAGTCATTACAGAATTCAAACCACACTCACCAGTGGCTTAGCAGAATAAATAAACAAACATGGCACTAGTCAGTCCCCTAATCACTCCAAGGGTCGGAATACCCCAACTCCCAATCTCTCTCGGACCCCATTCCGGGTAAACAAGAATGGTCGTTACCAAACGGTTGGCCACACACACCGAGTGTAACCCTTAACATGAATTCATGGCTAATCTATAACAGAAAATATAAACAAGGGGACCAACCAATGCCCGGCGTCAAACAATCAATACACGTAACACAGATCAAGCGATTCCGCCTCCATGTTATACACGCAGCTCAAGCAATTCCGCCACCACGTGTTTACAATTCACACAAAACGATCACACAGATCAAGCGATTCCTTCTCCATGTGATTATTTTTCAGAAAACCAATTTGTTTTGAAAACAGAAACATCCATAACATAGAGCACACCACTACATTCATATCATACCATATCATATCATAATTTGAACTAGAGAACTATAAAGAGAAGAAAATGACTATATATAATGGTGAAACGGGGAATACCCGTGCTCCAAGTAAGATTCATAGCATCCTACCTCTCCTTGCGCTTCCAATAATGTCTTTGACTAAGCTCCACCTCTCCTCGAGCTCCATATAGCAGTACAGTAGTCTCACTGGAATATAAAAGGACAAAACGGTCATTTGACAATTCCATAACTGTCAAGACTCCTCTTGCAAAGCAAGGATGCATAAAATGAATGAAACCATACTAGGAATGTCCTATCGGGCACTAAAGAGATCATTGAGACGTTCCATCAAACAACCGATACACCTCACGGACCAACCCACAAACCCATGAACTCTATTTTACATTTCTGAGTCTTCATAAGCTGACAACTTATACAACGAACCCAATACTATGAAGCTAGAACTATCAAATCATAAAATTAACCCAATGTTACGAATCCATAACTCAACCTATCCATTTAGGTGAAATATGACAAAGTTCGGGTAACCATCTCTATTCCATTTCATTACCAAAACTAGTTCATATATGAAATTCGAGCCGTAAAATAATTCGACAGCACCCCTTTTATATTTGGACACCCCGAAATAGTCTACAATCTCCTACACATGTTTCTGAACACAAATCATTCGAAGAAATTGAATAATAATCGTCTAAATAACTCCAAATTTTGATCCCAAATAAAATTAGTACAACTATACAGTTATTGAAATAACCATCAAATAACCACCAAATACGGACGAAATTGAAAATTCTAAACGGATAGATATGTAGAACAAGTCGAATGGAATTACCTGGAACAAATTTCATCGAATTCTGGTAACCGAGAGCTAAGAAATTAGTTGTAGAAATCAAACCATAAGAACTTTATAACTCAATTCACTTTCTCAACCTCTCTGTTCTTACAGATGACTTCAAAGAGAAAGAAAATAGCATGGTAAAAGCAACGTGTACAATTGTGGTGTGAGGTAGGTTTAGAGAAATAATAAAATAATATATAAGCCGGTTATTTCATTTCAAAATCTCAATTTCAAATTCTAATTAACCCCCACGTCACACATGCATGCACTGCCACCTTTTCTTGGTTTCGTATCATTTTTAAGTCCTACATTTACACACACCTCCTAAACAAGTCCATAGATTTGGCCATATTGCAAAATGACTCCTTAGTTCAGAACAAGTTGCAGGTTTAGCCCATATCTTGACTTGCCCCAAATGTAAAATGGTCCTTCTAGTGACTTTTAAAACACGAGATATTACAGTAATGCTTAGCTAGAAGCCGCTTACGATCGTCGGATAACTTCGGTAATCCGCGGCTAACATAGAACGGATCCATACAAGGGTTACACATAAGAGTGATGGTTTGAACGGAGAGAATTGACAAGTAATTAATTGACAAATAAGTAGATTTGATCCATTATTAGTAAGTCGAGATAGTTAGGAGGAGTCCAAAGACAGACACATCCGGGCCCGAAAAGGCTTTAAGGGGGTCGGCCATGAGATGGCCGACCTAAGCAAGGGGACGGCCATCTTATGACCGGTTAGGCCCTATGTGGGCCGGCCAAGGAAGCTCATAAAGGGGCTATGTTGGCTGGCCACGGGAACCCTAAAAGGGTGTTTTATGAAAATATCTCTAATTAGGTCTTTATGAATCCTAGTTTGGGTCAAACACCTATTCTAGGGATTTCTATATAAGGACCAAATTAGACACCCTAAAGCAACAAAAAAGAAAGAAAAAGAAACAAAGCAAATATACACAAGTAATTCTCAGAGAGAGAGAGCTGTCTGAGAGAGAGAAAAAAAGAGTTTCTCTCAATTATCTAGTCAAGAAGAAGGAGTTCTTCATCTCAACCTTCAAAAAGGTCCTAGCTGACTCGAAGGAGGGAGTTCAAGTCATACACTCGGTGTCTCAAGTAGAGGAGCTACAATTGGACCTCTTATCTTCCGAATACTGGTCGGGATTTAGTTCGTGGGAAAGCGATTAAAGGTAATCTTCTTTCTATCCTCGTTCATTGATATGTTCATGTATATGTGCAGAATTACAAATGGTGGTCAATTTTCAAAAATTTTATCGTAAAGATCCCGGTAGTGTAGTGTTTACATATAGATGTTTGAGATTTCGCATAAAACACTAGATAAGTTGTATAAGATACACATACAACCCTACAATAAACTGTTGACAACATATGAAATAATGTCCCGACTTTTTATAAAATGTTGACAACATATATAATTGTCCTGACTTGTTATAAAATATTGACAACATACATAATTATGTTGTTAACAACATATACAATGCACTAGCCAAAATATTATTTGTCCGTTAATAGGTTTGTTAACAGATAATATGCATAACATTTTAATTTTTGCCAAAGACAAATTGAAAAATGAATTAGTCTAAACGTTTCTTTCAAAAACAAAAAAAAAATGTGGAAATCATTTTTTTCTTTACAACACAAGTCGAAAAATGTTTTAACCAAAATGTTAGTGTCAGCCTATGTTTGTCAAATGGGAAACATTTTTGCAAAATAATTTTTGAGCAAAAACGAATATGTTCCGAAATTTACAAAATTGTTGAGTGGAAACTAAGATTTATTCAGAAATTTTCAAAAATGTTTTTCACGTTGATTTCGTGGGTGAAATTGTACACTCACAAAATGAGTTTTTTTTTTCAAATATTATTCAGATTTGGGGTTTTCCTATTATTCCCCAAATTTTGGGTTTTTAAATTATCCTTTCTTTTTAGAATTTTTTCTTCACTCTTCACTATCTTATAGCAGGTTTAAGACTTAAGTTGCCAAGTACAGTTTAAACCGAACGATTGGCTGACAGACATGGCTCAAATAATTAATTGAAATTGTACACCTGAGTTTTGTAGCTAAGTCAATAAAACAAAATTGTTTTCTTCAGTAAACAATAGAGTAAAAGTTTGAGATTCTCTTTTGCTTTCTTTACCAAATTCAAAACATTTTTACTCAATTTCTATTTCAACACCCAGTTTTTAGTTTATCCATTCTCTATTTTTAGTAAAATCTACTCAGCGATCGACTTCTTCATATTCTAATAAGGGATGTAATACGTTATTAATTGTTTCTAATTTTAACAAATCAAAATTTATTTTTTATCCACTTAGTACAATTTTAAATACATCGAACTTAAAAGATAAAATGAAACCTGAAATGAATTGAATGTAGAAGAACAAAACTTGAAACTAAACATGCATTTTAAATGTGAAAGGGAAAATATGTACTTTGAAGATATTCTTAGTGTAATATGAAATGTCATTAGAGAAAAGAATAACCATATATTATTTTAATCTAGTATCTCCAATAGATTTCCCAAAATACAAACACCTAGTAAGAACTCATCTCCATAAAGAAGAGTAACATAAGCTTCGGACTAACATCCTAAAACTCTTGCAGGATTTACACTATGAAATAAAATTGAAATAATAACTAAAAAATGAACATTTCCAAAATTCTCAAACTCATCTTCATCTTAATTAAGAACACCACGCAAATGCAACTTGTAAGATTTAATGCAATTAAAAATAATTAGAGATGAATCTTAGAAATTCAACTTTCAGTCCAGTAAACTTCACTAAAGCAATTGAGGTTGGTTCCTGAAATAACACATATCAAATTAATAGACAAATGTTAAATAATGATGCTATAAATTTAGAGACAGAGAGTGTAAATTACCTTTCAAGCTCAAAAACTTGATGGGCCTAAAAAGTTTCCTTAATAGGTCTACACCTGCAAGTGCACGGGTGTCAAGTTGTAAATTCTGGTAAGACCGGTTCGTTCTCAGAGACTAAGTCAAACTCAAATTATAATCTTAAAACTATTGTGATTTTTAAAAGTGAAGTGATGGTAATTTGATTCAAATAAAAATAGCACACAAACTTTAAGTAACAAATAAGTTGATATTCAGAAAAGGGGAATCTAGGGTTTTCGAATCCGTCCACGTGACAATCCTAAAGACGATGTATTTGCCTTAGTCAACTAAGTTCTTTGTTTTACTCGGGTTCCATCACATGAACGCTCTAAAATTCGGAAGATGTTATCATTAAAAGCAATAAGGACTTTAAAAGATATGACGATTTAATCTAAAAATTAATTGACTTGCATATAAATCGAGTTGATATAATGCTCGTTATGGACTTCATCTAAACCCTAGATGGAAAAATTTGTTTCTCATGATGAAAGATGGAAGTTTAACTATATAAAATGTGGGAGAAAAGTAGAAAAAAGTCGGATTTCTTACTGATTTTGCAGCCAAACAGAGCCTTAAGGAAATATTTTCCAGCAGGTGAGAAGATATTTTTCCCGATGAACCAAACAGAGCCTTAGTGAAATCGATTTCTCGTCTTCCCGGAAATGGATTCTCTGTGGGAAAATAGTTTTCTCGTCTTCTCCAACTCTCTTTCTCTCTCTAACTTTCTGTTTCTCTCTCTCTCTTTCTACTATATTTCTCTGTAATATCTTTCTCTTTATGTATTCTATCTCTCTCTCACCAAGAAAACATAAAACAAAAAGAAAAATAAAAAACAAGATGAAGATAATGATTTATTTTCAAAACCGAACCTCTCTGTCTCTCTCTCTAACTCTGTAATATCTTTCTCTCTATAATCTATCTCTCTCTGTAATCTCTCTCTCACTAAGAAACAGATTACAAGATAAAGAAAATCAAAGTAAAACAAAAGAGTAATGAATGATGATAATCTCTAAACCAAACTCTCCGTTTTTCTCCTCCCAACCGTGTTCTCCTTCTCTCTACAATCTCTCACTCTCTCTGTAATCTCTCTATCTTTCTCTCTCACAAAGAACAGAAATCCAGAAGAAGAAATTGAAACTATAGATGATAATGGTAATGGTAATGGCTCTCTGTTGTTTCTTTTCTTTCTTCCCAAAACCCGAGATATCTCTTCTCTCTACTGTTTCCTTCGTTATATAAACCTAGCAAAAACCCTTCAATCTCTCTCCCAAATCTGAACAACTCAAATTCTGTTGTTATCTTCCCTTTTAGCCGTGATATTTCTTCTCGGTAGATAGACATAAATTTCTCTCTTTAATGTAGATAAGAAGGGAAATGATAGAGTGACTTAGAAATTGGTACTTAGAGGGTGATATATTTCCTCATTTAGAAATAAAAGCGGTCCCCACCGTAGTCAAACTTTGAAAAAACCTCGTCTTTTAGTGATTCCACATCAGCTAGCATTAAAATGCCCAAAAAACTGGGCACTCTAGCATCTCCCAGATAAGAAAGCTCCCAAAATCTGCAACTATTCTCTCCCTCTATATATCTCTTTAGTTTCCTGTTTACACTGCCCACAATAGATAGATACGAGAGAAAGAAGAGGAAAGAACCTGGCCGTTCCAATCTTTCCCTTCTTTGATATTATATTTGTTTCTAAAATAATGAGATAAGAGTAAAAGGAGGGAAACACGTTTGAAAATTGAAATTGGTCACGGGTGAGATTGCTGAGTTGTTAAGAAAATTATTGGGTGTATCATGGAGCTATGTAAGAAGTTGCAACACTAACCATGATGAAGCCACATATGGGTAAAGCCTTTCAGCCGTTAGATGTATTTGCTACAGTGTCATATATTGCACCTGGTTACATGGGATCAAGAACTCCCAAAAATCCCAACGTCCACCAGCCCTGTGACAGAAAATAGCCCACACACGATTAGCTCTGCACACGTGTCCCTTTAGCTGATTTGGTGAACTCTCTTTGACTACAACTTTGACGTGGCCTAACTTTCTCATCTGGATTCCGATTTCACTTCCGTTTTTTCCCACGAGTTCGTCTTGAACTCTAGTTTCATCCGAGTATCAAAATAGACCAAACTACCAGAGCACCATTAGCACCAAATTATCGAAATGCTCCTAATGTGTCAATATCCCAATTTTAACCGTTTTTCACGCTCAATTCCATAGAAGACATCTGGACACGAGAAACAAGTAATTCATGAGAGTAACTGCTCGAAATGGACTAATAACCCGAGCTAAGAGATTCAGATGGGACATTTTCATGTCTCATCAAACACATCCAAACTTGGATTTTGCTAGTCTCGAGCAAAACAGAGAATAAAACTAAACCCACTTCACCACTTTCGTAGGGAATCACGATTGCACTTAGCACGTGCAACAAGCCGTTAACCTCTAGGTTACCCTAGAGGACGAGTTTTGTCTCGTGAGGTTTTGCAGTGAATATTCCCACAAAATTCAAAGATAAAAAATGCAGAAGGGTCTAAATATGACGTGGACTAAAAATGTTTACCCGGGAGATTTTCGAAAGTTAATAGAAATGAAATCTAAGTCGACCAAACCCTACAAATGCGAAAAATTCCTTCACTAGTAATCAAGACTCGAAGTGCAGGTGACCAGCCAATATGAGTGTCATTTCAGTTTTGAAAAGACAAGACCTCGATTACTCTCTCAATACATTTCGCCTCGACTGCTGTCTCACGGTCATACACTAAAAGATTTAAGTCACTCAAGAATGGTTCACTCTATGTGTTAGTATGAATATGAAGGAAAACTCAACACATGAAAAAAAAACGGGCTATAATTTTTTGTGGACGACTGATCTCAAAGAAGGAAACAACCACTAATACGGGATGGGGAAGCTAACCAACTCTTCTCACCTGATCTACTATCTAACAATGCTTCCTAGAGGTCGATAGACACTAATGAGGATGTGACTAGAACTCCTGAGAACTTGACGTCTTCAAATCTTCAAGAACTAATTCAAGGGATAAACACTTAAACAAAACTAATCAAACACTTTTTTTTTCTTTTTTTTTTTTGCTACTGACTCTGGTAATAAAACTCAAAATACATAACATACTTTGTTCACATTATTCTTTCCTTGGGTAAAATTCCTTCATTTTGCTTCATACCTTATTCTCAGGGTTCTGGATAATGGTGAGGTCCCTATCTTCTTATAGTTCACATTGTTTCCAAGTTTCCAGCCTACAAGAGAAAGGTTTACTTCCTGATAACATCCCTAGTGGTTGTAAATTTTGAACTCAAAAGATCAACTGAGTTCTTCTTTCAAAATTGCGAGGTTGAGTAGCTCTTCACTCTAATCAGAATAAGCTCAGAAGAGATCACTCAAAACAACAAGAAAGGCTTAGAATCTCACATAGGTTAAGTCTCCACTAATGATCGATTAAGTTTTCTTAGAAGAGTCAATTCTTCACCTATCTAACACTCACATGGCTAGTGCACAGACAACTTCAACACTCGAAATTCATGAAAAAATCTTTAGCAAAAGCATAGTACAACCAACTCGACTCTATGACCATTAACAAACAAAAACAACTAGACTTACTTTTTCAGTCCAAAAATTAAAAATTTTGAAAAATTTTAAACCTTTCGAATTTTTGAAATAAGGACTTAACAAAAATTTCAATCCCCTATCCCTAAACTTAAACTGAACATTGTCCTCAATGTTCTGAAGACTATGCAAAATAACAGGATTAAGGAAAGATGTTACCAGATTCAGAAATCCTATGCATGGGTTGCCTCCCAGAAAACGCTAAGTTTAACGTCTTCAGCCAGACGAAACTGATCATAGCGGATCAGTTTGGATAGACAGGATCTTCGATTGGAACGTCCTCTGTGTCGGTTAACATCTCTAAAAATGGTTTTAGCCGTTGTCCATTCACTTTGAACACACTTCCATTTTTGTCTTCAATGTCGACCGCACCATAAGGATACACAAACTTGACCGTGAAAGGCCCTGACCATCTAGAACGGAGTTTACCAGGAAATAAATGCAAACGTGTGTTATATAATAAAACTTTCTGACCCGGTGAAAATGTTTTTCTTAAAATAATTTTATCATGCAACATTTTCATCGTATGTTTATATAACCTAGCACTCTCATATGCATCATTTCTCAACTCCTCCAACTCACTGAGTTGCAACTTTCTCTCTCTACCCGCCTTGTCAAGCGAAAAATTCAATTGCTTGATAGCCCAATATGCTCTGTGCTCTAACTCAACGGGTAAGTGGCATGCTCTGCCATACACTAGTCTATATGGAGACAATCCAATAGGGGTCTTAAACGCTGTACGGAATGCCCATAGTGCATCGGTTAGTCGTAAAGACCAATCCTTCCTATTGGTGTTAACCGTTTTCTCTAGAATACGTTTAATCTCCATATTCGACACCTCGACTTAACCACTAGTCTATGGATGATATGGAGTAGACACTTTATGTGTAATGCCATATTTATTCATTAAAAGCTCAAACTGCCTATTACAAAAGTGTGTGCCCCCGTCACTAATAATTGCCCGCGGTGTACCAAAACGTGAAAGTATGTTTTCCTTTAAGTGATCACAACTTTGTGATCATTCGTTTTGCAAGAAACCGCCTCTATCCACTTAGACACATAGTCAACTGCCACTAGGATGTATAGATTTCCAAATAAATTTGGGAAGGGACCCATGAAATCGATGCCCCACACATCGAAGACCTCAACTACCAAAATAGGATTAAGGGGCATCATGTTCCTACGTGAAATGCTTCCCAACTTTTGGCATCGTTCAAATGCCAAACAATATGCATGGGTATCCTTAAATATAGACGGCCAGTAAAAACCACATTGTAGAATTTTGGCAACCGTCTTTTTACCACTAAAATGCCCTCCACATGCATGATCATGACAGAAGGAAATGATTTTCGATTGTTCCTCATCAGGAACACATCTCCTAATGATCTGGTCGGGACAATACTTGAATAAGTATGGGTCGTCCCAGAAAAGCCGTTTTACCTCAGATAAAAATTTATCACAATCTTGCTTGGTCCAGTGTTTGGGTATTTGACCAGTAGCAAGATAGTTCACTATATCAACAAACCAAGGTAATTGGGAGACACTAAAGAGTTGCTCATCAGGAAAGCTCTCTCTCATGGGTAACTTGTCTTCTACAGACTCGACTACCAGTTGGTCATCCTGGTGGGTATTAACTCATTTGACTCGTTCTTGACTACAGTACTGCCTGATTTCTTGGGTACAGTTTGAACAGGACTCACCCAAGTACTATCTGAAATAGGGTATATAATACCCGCACCTAATAATTTCAGGACTTCAGCTCTAACAACAACCTTCATGTGAGGATTAAGTCTACGTTGTATTTCCCTTGACGGTTTAGCATCTTCCTCTAGGTAGATATGGTGCATGCAAACAGAAGGACTTATACCCTTCAAATCAGCTATTGACCACCCTAAGGCCTCTTTGTGGTTTCTAAGGACATCTAGCAGTCTACTTTCCTGTTCTTTTTCTAGCTCAGAAGCAACAATGACAGGTAGAGTTTCAGACGGGCTTAGAAACGAATACTTTAAGTTATCAGGCAAGGGTTTCAATTATAAGGAAGGTGTTTTTTCTGTGGATGGAGACAACTCTGGGATAGAAGGACCACTGGACTCATTGGTAGATAATAGTTGATTTGTCTCTAAAGTTGGCAAGTCAATTGGCTTTGACACAATGAGGGGTTCAACTTTCGCTTTCCACTTATCAGTATCCAGTAATGGGGTAGAATCCAGCAAAGCATTTACCTCATTGATACTTCCCTCCTCATCAAAGTCTAAGCAAAAATGAGCAAACAGTGTTTCTAAAGGATCCTCGGATAAAGTCTCAAGTAAAGAATCCTGAACGAACATATCTATCAGATTCAACTCGCTAAAATCATCAACATCATCTGGGAAAAGTCCATCTTTAAAGATGTTCATCTCTACAGTCATATTTCCAAAAGACAATCTTAAGAGTCCACTCCTACAGTATATGACAACATCAGATGTAGCTAAGAATTGTCGTCCTAAAATGACGGGAATTTGACTCTGGGAATCACGAACTGGTTCAGTATCTAAGATGATGAAATCTACAGGAAAGATGAATTCACCAAGTTTTATCAAAACATCTTTCACTATGCCACGTGGTCGCCTAACAGACATATCTGCCCACTGGAGAACTACGGAAGTGGGTTTTATTTCTCCTAAACCTAACTGTAAGTACACCGAGTAAGGAAACAGGTTAACACTAGCACCTAGATCTAACAATGCTCGTTCGATCTCATGTTTCCCCTGTGGTGCATGGTAATGTAGTACTTCCTGGGTCTTTGTAGTTAGCTGGAAGGGTTTGCTGGATAATAGAGCTCAGTTGCTCAGTTAAAAACATTTTCTTATGCACGTTCATCTTACGCTTTCTAGTACATAAGTCTTTAAGGAACTTAGCGTAAGCAAGGATCTGTTTAATAGCATCTAATAATGGAATGTTAATACTAACCTGTTTGAATAGTTCCATTATCTCCTCAAACTGAGACTTCTTTTTAGGTTCTACCAAACGCTGAGGATAAGGGGCTCTAGGAACATATGACTCAGAAACAATGGGTGGGTTTTCAGACTCAGGAGCCTTCACAGGTTCTTTACTAGGGGTACTAGTTGGTAAGGTTGGTGGTTCAGAGTTTAGTTCGCTATCTTCGGGAACTCCTACCTTATTGTCAATTGCCCTACCACTTTTAAGGGTGGTTACTGCATTGGCCTGGTCCATCGACTGTTGACCCTTCGGGTTTGGCTCTGGTTGACTAGGAAATATACCATGTTCTCTTTGCCTAAGGGCTTCTGTAAGTTGACCTACCTCGGTTCTTAGACTAGTTATAGTCTGGTTGGTCTGTTGTATAATCTGGTTGGTCTGTTGTGCAAACTCCATTTGGGCCTTAGCCAGCTGCTTCATGGTTTCCTCTAAAGACTCCTTGTTCTGAGAAGGATATTGGGTACTAGATTGACCCTGATTTTGAGCATAAGGATTCCTAGGAGCATTAAACCCAAGAGGGTTCATTGAACTACTAATCTGACCCTGCCGCTTCGACCAAGAAAAATTGGGGTGATTTCTCCAACCCGGATTATAAGTGTTCGAATAAGGATCATATTTCTGACGGTTATCTTGCCTAGAGTTTTGATAAAGAGCATGAACATGCTCTTTATCGTCAGGAACAAAAAAAAGGGTACACTTATTCCCAGTATTGCCAAAAACAAGATGGGCCTGAAAGGTTACCCTAAAAGATCTCCACCCGCAAGTATACGGGCGTCAAGTAATAGTTCCGGTAAGACCGGTTCGTTCCTCAGAGACTAAGTTAAACTAAATTCTAACCTTAAAACTATTGAGATTTAAAAATGGTTTGATGGTGGTAAAATAAAAATAAATCATAAAACTCAAAAATAAATAAAGAAATAAGTCGGTATTCAGAAAAAGGGAACCTAGGGTTTTCGAATCCGTCTTCCTAACAATTCTAACGACAATTTAATTTTGATCTAATTCAAGAGTTCTTTATATAACTCAGGTTTTAGTCCGTGAACGGTCTAAAAACCCGGATGATTTTATCGTTAAAATGGTAAAAACTTTAATAAATTTATCGAGAAAATAATTATTGTGACTTCATCTAAAACCCTAGATATAAAAGATTTAGCTACTCATGCTAGAAACGATAAATATTTGAAGTAATATAAGAAAAAGAAGAAAGAAACTTAACTTTTCTGCGATTTTCCCACCAAACAGAGCCTAAGGAAGTGATTTCCTTCTGTTTTTCCAAGAATCTGCCAAACGCACCCTCTGGGAAAACGATTTTCTCGTCTTCCCGGAAATGGTTTCCCTCTGGGAAATTTATTTTCTCAACTTTTTTCAACCTTCTTTCTCTCTCTAAATTTTCTGTTTTCTCTCTCTATTCTTAATCTCTCTCTCTCTCTTTCTCTGTAATCTCCCTCTCTCTCACTAAGAAGTCGAAAACAACAAGAAAAATAAAAAGCAAGAAAGTGATAATATTAAAACTGAGTTTCTCTCTCTCTCTCTACAATATCTCTCTGTCTCTCTCTCTAACTTTCTCTCTTTCTCTGTAATCTCTCTCCCTTTCTCACTAAGAAGCTAAGATTAACAAAGAAGAATAAAAAATTAAAAAGAAACTAAAACTGATTAAGCTCTCGGTTTTCTCTCTCTCTCTCTGTTCTTTCTTTCAAACTCTTCCAAAACCGTGATCATCCTCCCTCTCTTCTGTTCTTGTTCTCTAAAACCGATTCCCTCTCTGTTCTCCTCTCTCTCTTTCTCTAATAATTTCTGTTAGGGTTGAGCTCCGGGAAGATGAATCCCCAGCCGAGAGATCTTTCTACCTCCTGTTCAACCTCTCTTTTATAGAAGTCTTCCCTCTTTTGATTCTGAAAATATATTCATCTCTATCTTTCTCTCTCTAATCTTCTAAACCAGCCGAGAGCTTTCTCTATCCCTTCTGTTTTGATTTGAAAAATCTCGGTTTCCTCTCTCTAGCTCACGCACTCTTACTGTTAGAGAGATGATTCTCTCTCTCTCTTTACCTGCCAAAGATTATGGGAAGTTTCCAATCCCGTGTTGCTGTGTTGACTGGCAAGATTGGATGATTCTATGCTTCGCGGCAAAAGGACAGGAGATGCAGCGCATGTCATGGATGAAGCCACGTAATCTGGGAATGCACCGGCCGTTGGATTTTGTAATCTCACGTATAGGGGCATCGTTGTATAATGAGTCGCGCCACACAAAATCAGCGTGAAGAGCTGATCTCGACTATAACCTGTGTCACCACCAGTTGTACGAGATTTCATTCCTCACCATAACGTTGGTCGCCACGTGTCATCCAGCCATTTGGTCAACCTTCTACACTCCAAACTTTGACATCGTCTAACTTTCTCGTGTGGACTCCGATTTGAAATCCGTTTTCGCCACTAAATTCGTCTCGGACTCTACTTTCATCCGAGCATCAAAATCGGCCACAACTCGCAAAATACCCTTACTACCAAAATGACCAAAATGTCCTTTTTTATCTGTTTTTCAAGCTCAATTCCGTAGAAGACACCTGTACAAGAGAAACACACAATTCATGAGAGTAACTGCTCGAACTGGACTAACTAACCCAAATTAAGAGACTCAGATGAGTTATTTTCATGACTCATCAAAATGGGTCTCCACAGACCGAGCACGGATAAGAGATGGATTCATTTCCAACACTCATGACCTGAGTGGGATCCTCCCTGAATGCTTTAGGCTGACCAAGTTCTAGGGCTTATTGAAGGAGTTGAAGGAGATGTCCTTCGACCAAGATGGCAATGCGAGCAATATTTCGGCTAGGACAATTGATGAAGAAGATCATCAAGTCCGATTGATTTAGGGGTCGTAGCGTTTAGCTAGAAACCAACTACGATCGTCGAATTACGAAGTAATTCGCGGCTAACTTCGATCGGATCCTACATCGGGTTACACATAAGAATGGGTATTTAATCGGATGATATGACTAGTGGGAGTGTGATATAACATTGGGAATGTCCCATAAACATATCTCATAGGCCTAAATAGAATTTGGGCAAAAGATAGCAAAAAGGCCCGAAATAAGGGTTTTGGGCCTTGGCCGATTCGGGCACTTTTAGGGCTCGGATTGGGCTGATTTTTGGAGGGACGTTTCCTTATGTTATGAAAATTAAATTTGCCAATTTTGGCTGGGTTTGGACGTCATCTCCTTAGGGAATTGAGAAAATATCAACTAGTTGCTATTTTCGACTATTTTCCTAAATCTTATTCTAAAGGGTGTTTTAGGAAACCTAAAAGGAGGTGGATTCTTATTAGGGTTCTATATAAACACTCTTAGGGCAGAGAATAAGGTGTGGAATTTCTCTCTAAGCTTTCTTACTAGACACATCAAGTAGAGAGGAGAAAGTGAGCTAATTCCCAAGCTATCTTCTAGTCAAACAAGAAGAAGGTCTTCTTATTATCAAACCACCATTGGAGTGCTAGCGAGCTTTCAAGGAGGGAGATTAAATACACTATTCGGTGTCCCAAGTAGAGGAGCTACGTTTGAAGCTCTTGGTCTTCTTTAATCAATTCAACTAGTTCGAGGGAAAAGCGATTGAGGTAATTTACTATCTCCATTAGTTTAATTACTAGTTTTGCATGATGATATTGGGGATACTAGTGTTAGACATTAGATGTCGTTATCTGCTATAAACACTAGTATAAGGGTATAATTCCCTACAGTGGCGTCAGAGCCTCTTGCAATTAACTAGTTTTTGCTAAGAATCGAACTAATTCATATTTGATATGCTTGATAGTTTGAAAATTGAGGTTATAAAAGTATTTTAAACTCATAATTTGATATTATTGAATGGGATTCAATAAATTTTCAAATCGAGAATCAAAGTGATGATTGAAAGTGTTTTAAAAACTCAATTTGATTGAATTTCGGACTAATCCATGCTTGATTAAGTTGATAGTTATGTTTAAAAGAGTTTTAAACATAAGAATTTGATTGATTTTGAATGGGATTCAAGAATTTTTCAAATAGATTTCAAAATTTGTTCTTGGAAGAGTTTCAAAAACCTAGAATTTTGATCTAAAATTGGTTTGATTAAAAGTTGTTTTTAAGTTTTGGAAACTTTTGAAAAACAAAAATTTGGAATTTTAGAAGTGTTCTAAAAGGAGTTGTTTTGAGTTTAGAAAACTCCCAAAAACAAAATTTGGAAAATTTTAAAAGTTTCTAAAAAGTTTTGAAAATTTTTAGAAGTGTTCTAAATGGATTTTCAGAATTTTAGAAAGAGTTTTAAAATTGGAAAATAGCAACTTAGAGTTGCATAAGAAAAAAAAAATTTTGGAAACTAGGGTTTTGAAAAAAAACCCTAGTGTCCGGCCAGGAAGCTTCTTGGCCGGACCGGAAGCTCCTGGACGCGTCCAGAGCAGCTGCAACCAGATGCTCCTGGACGCGTCTAGAGCAGCTACTGGGGACGCGTCTAGGACGCGATCAGCAGCTGCAAGGGAGCTTCCTGGACGCGTCTGAGACGCGTCCAGAGCTCTCAACCAGATGCGTCTTGGAGATGCGTCTGGGAGGTTCTGGGTGTCTCGGACTAGGTCCGAGACACCTAGTGCTGGTCCGGTCCAGCACCAGACACGTCTAGGACGCGTCTGGTACATGGACTAGCGTCCTGGCTCCGGCCAGGACGAGACCAGGCCTTGATAGGCCTCGGCCAGGACATGCCGGCCCTAATGGCCGTGCTATGTCCGGACCTTGTCCGAGCCCTTTTGTGTGCTTGGGCCGGGACTTGTCTAGGACTTGTCCCGGGCTTTTTCGAGGCTTTTCGGACCACGAAAAGGGACCATCATTCGAGTGGGAGTTTTTGCCAAAATTTCTTCCGATTCCAACCAAATAATTCCAAAATCAATCCGGGCCATCCAGAAGGCCAAAACGGATTTCTCTTTAAATTGATTTATGAAATCATTAAGAATCGAACCAACATTTTTTCCGAAATTGACCCGGGCTTTCTTGAGCCCAAAACGGAGTTTTTTCTTAAAGATGATTTTAGAAATCATAAAAGATAAAACCGGAACGCACCATTAGTTGAATTCTTCGAATTTAGACTTAAGGTCCGTAATGTGACATGTGCTGTCAACAAAAGTATCTCCCAAGATAATCATGCATATATAATTCTTAGCCTTGATATATTATATGATTGCATGTGATGTGAATGCGGGAAACTAGTATGGCCATAGATTTATTTCTTTATTCTTGTTTTAAGCACGGATGGGTGCATGCTTTGTAATTAATTTTAATTTCAAGTTTATACGATCTGCGAATCGTTAGAGTCTTGTAATTAGAGTTTAGGGTCTATGAGTCCATTGAAGAAACTCGAGGATGAAATCCAAAGGCGAGTGGGAGAAATCAATGGAGGTTCAAAGATGGCGATCTAAGATGAACCAAAAGGAGAAACAAGAAGAAAACCAAAGGAGATTAGATCTTCTAGGTTAGGGGCCATACTAGGATCCATGTCTGCTTGATTTACATTCTCGCGCGCATTTACTTACTTATTTACGCTTTATGTCGTGGATGTTAGTTAGGCTAAATAGTTCACTATAACAAACGCCAGACTAGCGTAAAAGTCTCCAAAACGTAATCTTGAGTAATCGCCTATCCAGATTAAGACACTCGTTGCGCTCTTGTTCGAGGAAGGTGGGTCGGCCTTCGCAGAGTACCTCCTCTACCTTGGGACAATGCGGGTAGGTCTATAGAAGAGGCCTACACGTCTAAATGGTTTTACTCAACGAGATCAGCAAGAGAATCTTGGATACTCGAGGCAAAAGGATAGATTAGTCATTCATTAATGAAATCTATCAACCAAGAGTCATAAGGTATGATCAGTGAAGTAGTTCACTCACCCGGAACGACGGAGTCAAAGGGTAGGGCCTTCGTCCGCTTTACTCCGAAGAACTGAGATCTTGGAATCACTTATTCAATCGGGGACGATTTCTATTGAATAATGTGGGAAAACTAAGTTTTTCAAAAACGATAACGAGTTTTAAAACTTTGCCATTTCTTTATGTAGAATTATGATGACACATGAAAACGGTTTCAACTTTAAAATCACACCTAAGGGAGGTGTTGATCCACTTCCTAGAATTGAAGAATGAATCCGAGATAGTTCTCAGATTCAAAAGGAGAGCTTACTAGAATACCCAATCCCAATGTTGACTCATACCGAAGAAGGTCAAAAGCCATTTGCAAGCAATCTTATAACATTCTTTTTAGAAGAGTAATGGATACTAGCATAACCATTAAGACAAAATGAGGAAGAATTTCCCACAGAAGTCATAAATGGAGAGGTACGAGACCTCCAAGGCAATCTGAAAGTCATCCTAACGGAAGACAATAGAATACATCTATCACCCAATTCAATATCGATTGAACAAAGATAGATAAAACCTTAGATGAGTCACTCAGGTTGTTAGCAGAACATACGGGAATATCCAATCTAAGAACGGTTCCTGAGATTTGGTACAAAAATCTAAGAAAGAGCTCTTAAGATTCAAAAGGGCAAAAGGTCAATCAAGTGAGACAAACATTTGATCGAAGAAAAGGCAAACAGTTACCGAGTACATGTTCAAGAGTATTTCTCATCACTGTGAATGTTTCCAAACAATGGCTAGACCATTCAAGAGGAAACTACCCTTAGCACCCGGAGGACATAAGGAATGGAATTACGAATTCCGATTCCAACATCCTTGTTCACAAAGTTAAAAACAAGTATCGTAAAATTTCTTCATCAGGTATTTTATACCGGATGTACGGCTCGGTAAAGCTCAAGGAAATCACATACTTGACTAAAAGAAGTAAAGATCCAAGAGGGAGCAGAAGCAGTAATGCTAAGGATGCTGAAAGGGATCAAAGTCTTCTTTTAGACACTGATCTAGCTTAGAACTTAATAGTGATTATTTTGTTCTTCTAGAAACGTCTGATGTTTTAAACCAGTGGTAAAATTAACTGAAGGTTAACATTGATAATGGCTAAAATCAAGAGATTCAAACTCATTAAACTTCAGCATTGTCAATTAGGTCTTAAGGACTAAATTGACAAAGTCACCCTTTTCAAAACGCATAGAGACTAGTAATCTATTAGGACTCATACAGTGTTATGCAGACCTATAAGTTTACTTGTAGAAGCTAACGAGAGCTACTCCAATATGTACGCTGATAACTTCATGAAGTATGGAAACGTACAAATCATAAAGTATAAGTCAGAATGTTTGAAATGTTCAAACAAAGTACAAACCGAAGTAAAGAATCATTTTGACAAGAGAGTTTAAGTCATCCGATTAGATTGGAGTGGTAAAAACTTGAGTCAAACATTTGATAACCATCAAAGGAGTTGAAGCCGATTCCCAACTCGCTCCATGGAACACATCTATGGGACGGTGGATTCAGTGGGAGTAATCGAACATTGCTATGCATGATTCGATCAAAGATGGGTTTAAGCAAGTCTTCCGAATATTTTGGGATATAGTCTAGACACGATTGTTTTCACACTTAACCTATTCCGTCTAAAGCTAAAACTTGTAAAAACGTTACAAAACTAGCTAATATCTGATGCAATTTCTTTTAGAAGAAATTTGGGCTTCTTCCACAACCAATCAAGAGAACAAAGTGTTTGTTGCTCATGATAGTATTCTTCTAGTAATTAGCACACCTAGTAGTCTGGGAAAAAAAGTACTAATTATTACAAGAATAAGTGGGAGAAAAGTACAAGTCGATTTAATTCGATCATGAGAAAAATCATGGAGTGTCATGAAGAACAATCATGAAACTTGTACAAGACGATTAAATTCGACCAAGAGCAACAAACTGCGGCTCCTCGGAAAAGGAAAGGTTAAAGATATGATCTTGTAAACCCACCGCACAAAAGCGAATGTCATTCGCGGGAGAACTCTCAAAGCGAGTGAAAGTGTCTCTAAAGGAATATCTCAAAGTAGTTGAGAAAATTCCAAATTGATGTTCAAAAGCCCTGAAAGGTCAAAATCTTAAAGACTCAGAAAATAAAGGTTATTTCTGAAGAGATAAAAGACCTGTGCAGAAACGGAAACTGACTCTAGATTTTGGCTAGAAGCCAAAATCATCGTGGAATCCATATCTCGTCAAGACATGAAGCTTGATAATTTAAGTCAACAGAAGACCTAAATTGGTTTTCCAAAGTAGAAAACTGAGAAGGATGGAAACATTCATGTTTCCCGAAACTAGACAAGAAGAATAAGATTCTTCCAATCAAGTTATGTCCATAGGCATGCTTCAGAAATCTATCGACGGATTAAAAGCACGCAAGAGTTAGAATCTTCGATTCAAAAAGGCAATCAAAGAAGTTTGATTCCTGAGGAATGAAGATAATCTTGAATCACGAGTTTCAAGAAGGTAAGTTGGAGAAACAAACCTTCCGGGTCCGTATGCTGAGTACATACAAAAGATTGAGTACGACATAAGATGTTGTGTAACATTGAACACACTGACTCAATAAAAGGACCACACACAAGGATGAAATGCCATTTTGGGCATCTGAAGATCTATAAGCATAGATCAAAAGGATGATAGGATTAGAGAGACTCAGTACGCTGAGATGCTTGAGATCCGAAACAGAAAATCTAAGACTCGGAAAGTCTAAAAGAATTTCGACCCAAAACTCATGACTAAGAGCGTTGCTAAATCGGAGTTTGAAAAGACACCGATGTAGCAAACAAGCATGAGAGGGAGATTTATGTTCGAATACATAAAGTCAATCATTTTGGATATGATTAGCATTTGAATATCCAAATTCGGATTTGAAAACCGAAACACTACATAGAAACATCCTAGAAGGCTAAAGGATGAAGTAGTACAAAAGTTGAACATGTCATCGTAGCAAACTTCCAGACATGGAAGGAAAGTAGGCTAAAAGTGTTTTAAGCCGGGAACTGTTGCAAATACTACATAAAGAATTAAAAGCCTTAACTCTAGTAAAAGTTACTAGAAATTATCAAGGTTGAAGATAACGGTCTTCAAATTAATTGATAATTAGCAAAGTTTAAATGGATTACATTCGTAGTCAAACTAAACTGTCACCTAAGACAAAGTATGAGAGTCATACACGAGTCTAAGGCATGAGGTATAATTTTAAACCTCGACAAGTAAAACTGAGTGGGTAAAAAGAGTTTTACGGAAGAGGCTCAGATTTACAACTCTCGTTATCAGAAATAATAGAGTTATTTCACAAGTCGTCTAAATTTGGTTTAGTGTTTAAACGACAGTCCATTGATGATAAAACATTCCGAATAGGTTTGTCAGATACGTGATCTGATGAATGAAACCCTATTAAGTGAACTTGGAATATTTATTATCAAATCCTTGGTCCAGGTCATTGCATGGACAACAATGACTCACGAAGACTAGCACGGGAGTCGATGGGATAGCGCAGTTTCATGGGCTATAGGAATAGTATATTCTATTCGACTATGTGGGTGTGTAAAAGGTTTATACACTGGATAACCCTCAAATGAGAAGTACATCACTCGTGATGAACGTCAATACTTCTCATAAAGACAATTGGAGAGATTCCTCAAAACATGAGTGCTCCACTCATCTTATGAAAGGAATGTCCGACTTTGGTTCCGTCAAACGCCGCGCCGTAAAAGGAGGTTATAAAGACGGATACTGGGAAGGACATGATAGACATGAAGTTAAGTGGGAGCGCAAGAATGGATTGTGTCATCCTAAATCACGTTAGGTACAAAGTGTTTCAAGGTCACTTGATGAGTAGCAACTGAAAATGCGTGGCCGCGCTCAAACGGATTAAAAGTTAATCGTTTGTCTTTTACAGTTGTACTCGGATATCAAGAAAGTCTGAATGACGTGACGTATCAGATGGGATACTAAATTGACACGGGAATCGAGGCATTGCACTTGTTCTAAGTCCAAGTGGGAGTCTGAAGGAGTTGAAGGAGATGTCCTTCGACCAAGATGGCAATGCGAGCAATATGTCGGCTAGGACAATTGATGAAGAAGATCATCAAGTCCGATTGATTTAGGGGTCGTAGCGTTTAGCTAGAAACCAACTACGATCGTCGAATTACGAAGTAATTTGCGGCTAACTTCGATCGGATCCTACATCGGGTTACACATAAGAATGGGTATTTAATCGGATGATATGACTAGTGGGAGTGTGATATAACATTGGGAATGTCCCATAAACATATCTCACAGGCCTAAATAGAATTTGGGCAAAAGATAGCAAAAAGGCCCGAAATAAGGGTTTTGGGCATAGGCCGATTCGGGCACTTTTGGGGCTCGGATTGGGCTGATTTTTGGAGGGACATTTCCTTATGTTATGAACATTAAATTTGCCAATTTTTGCTGGGTTTGGACGTCATATCCTTAGGGAATTGAGAAAATATCAACTAGTTGCTATTTTCGACTATTTCCCTAAATCTTATTCTAAAGGGTGTTTTAGGAAACCTAAAAGGAGGTGGATTCTTATTAGGGTTCTATATAAACACTCTTAGGGCAGAGAATAAGGTGTGGAATTTCTCTCTAAGCTTTCTTACTCTACCACATCAAGTAGAGAGGAGAAAGTGAGTTAATTCTCAAGCTATCTTCTAGTCAAACAAGAAGAAGGTCTTCTTATTATCAAACCACCATTGGAGTGCTAGCGAGCTTTCAAGGAGGGAGATTAAATACACTATTCGGTGTCCCAAGTAGAGGAGCTACGTTTGAAGCTCTTGTTCTTCTTTAATCAATTCAACTAGTTCGATGGAAAAGCGATTAAGGTAATCTACTATCTCCATTAGTTTAATTACTAGTTTTGCATGATGATCTTGGGGATACTAGTGTTAGACATTAGATGTCGTTATCCGCTATAAACACTAGTATAAGGGTATAATTCCCTACACTTATATCCTTCTCGTCATGGCAGCGAGTTTAAGATCTGACTCATCAACTCTATAGATGCCACCTTTATTCGGAGTAGGATTGACCTTAGTAGGAGGTCCTCTAGAAGTTTCCCATTGCTGAGATTTCTCAGCCAACTCTTCTAGAAATACCATACACTCATCGGTGGTTTTACTGATAAACCCGCCACTACAGAATGATTCTACCATGGCTGTAGTTGGGTAATCTAGTCCGTCATAGAGAATCTGGACTAGTCTCATTTTATCAAAACCATGGTGTGGACACTGTAGTAGGATTTCTTTAAATCTCTCAAGATATTTGTAGAGAGACTCTCCTTCTTGCTGCACAAAACTGTTAAGACTTTGCCTTAAAGAGGTAGTTTTGTGTTTCGGGAAGAATTTCAGAAGGAATGAACTGCTCAATTCTTCCCATGTAGTAATGGAATGGGGTTGTAAGGCATACAACCAAGATTTTGCTTTCTCTTTCAGTGAGAAAGGGAGCAACCTAAGTCTCAATATTTCGTCAGGCATATTGTGAAAATTCATAGTCCCACAAATTTCTTCGAAATCCCTAACATGGTAGTATGGATTCTCGTTCTCAACCCCACGGAAAACAGGGAGCATTTGAATAATGCTCGGCTTCAACTCGAAGTGAGTCGTGCAGTGGGGTAACTGTATGCATGACGGTTGACACGTTCTAGTAGGATTCATGTAACCCCTGAGTGTCATAGGTGGATTTCCATTCCTGGCTTGGTCTAGATTTTCACCCATAGTGTCACTCAAAGAGAGATTCGCTAAAAGATTACTTAAATGTGTTTCTCTACGGATGAAACGACCTCTCTTATCACGATATCTATTGGGCATAAACTAGAGCCCAATGACCAAGGATATTCTCAACAATTTTTTTTTTCGAACCAGAGAATCACTATGAAGAACCTATAGGAAAGCAAACACAATCAGGCTGACTCCACCAAGCAACCTAAACAAAATCTAGACGACAGACAGGTTTGTCAGATTCACCCTAAAAATCTAGACAGCTCCTACTTCGTAACAAAGCTTGAAAAATAATGTTTATGAGGGTTACTCCCTCCAAGTACTACGGTCAAACAACTCTTGGAGACGACCAACGATAAACGTTGTGATAGCCGTCCTACCTGGTAACGTTTACTCTTCTCGAGGCGACCTTATAAAGAGTTGAGTGAACTTTCCCTTTAGGAATGCCCAAATAAATATTAAGTCCCTGAATCGTTTCAAAGATCCTATGAGCTCGATACCTTAGGGGCTAATGTCGAAATCAAATTTTAGCTTTTTAGGTGAGGTTTAGGATCGTGAATGTTGTAACCTACGTGGGCAAGAGAACGGTGATGAAATCCGTCTCCTATCTTGTAACTGGGTTAGTGCCATTACTAAAATGATTACACTAACAATCCGGTCACAGCAATTAGGCACACGAATTTACACAAATACCCACTGACAGGAGATTCGTGGGTGTTCAAGAAATTTACCTCCCGTTCAAGACGGACGATGACCTTTGTAGACGACCCGAGGCTTCGTTTTGGTTTTTGGTTACAATTTAATTAAGCCCTCCAATTTAGGGTCAAAACTTTAAAACCAAAATAAAAACTAGAAAGTCTAAAAGTCTCTCTCTCACCAAAAGCAAAACAATATTAAAAATAAAATGTAAATTCTTCTTCTTGAGCTCCTCTCCTTGTTGTGCCCTCTCCTTTGCTCCTTAGTGTTCTACACCAAAAATGGAAAAGCAAGTCAAAGTGTCCAAAAGTAAAAACTTACCAAAAATAGAAATAAAATTAGATTAAATTCAAACTAAGTCCTCGGCAGCGGCGCCAAAAACTTGATGGGCCTAAAAAGTTTCCTGAACACAAGCTGAGGATGAATGATAGAGATTAGTCGGTCCCAATGTGAAAAAGAATGAGGAGAGTAAAAAATTCAGAGGCATACCTTAACTATGGAGTTTAATTCGTGTGAAACTGATTGGTAAGTAAAAGGGAAAAGTGTGATTATAATCTACATCTTCCACAATAAGAAAACCCTATATAAGAACAAGAAGCGGTGAAAGAATAAGAATTTTGAAGCAAGAAATAAAATGAAATTATTAAAGACATAGGTTTATCATAATGAATGAGACGATGAATAAGAAATACCTGGTAAAGTAAGAAGGGAAACCGAGTTGGAGAGAGAGGGGCACATAGAAAAGAAAAGTGAGAATTAAAAAATTGATGAAACTGAAAGCTATCTCTTCAACTTCTCTTTCCCCTCAGACGGGCTCAAGAAATTGATTGATTACTACCACTTTTTACTCATCTTCTTGTATCATATGCTGGATATATTTAGACGGTTGAAATTGATGATGTTGAAGTAGGTTTCTAAGATAGAGAAGTCTAAGAGAGAGAAACCGTTGATGGAAAGAGGCACACAATGGAGGTGGAGAAGGGTTTGGGTGTCAATATGTCGTTGATTCGATTTGAGGGACATGGTTAAAAGATAAATAGTCATATTAAACTTGAGATTCATTGAACGATCCAGATTAAAAAGAGGATTGTTGTCTATGTTGTGAGGGGTCGAAATCGCGGGTCAAGAGGATCGGGTCATTGACCGGAAGTCGGACCTTCACCTGTTAATATTTTTATGGGCACCGGCAACGTCTTTGGGCTTAACCTGCAACAAGAGACAAAGCACACGTGACTGTGAGATCTTTGGGGGAAATCGAGATGGTACCGACCAAAGGGACTCTGACGGTCAAGTCAGTAAGCTTGCAAGAGAAGTAATAGACGTGAATGTTATCCCTGGATTGTTACCGTCGATGGGATGGTCGGAGTTTGGCACGGCTCGTAGAGTAGTCGGAGCTCGATTTCTATGGGTAGGCTGACTTGCTTGGAGAGAGAATATGACTACCTATGAGGTTTGTCCTAGAATAAGGCAATCCTGGTGAGGTTTGCCTTGGCCGGGGGTGTTACCGTAATAAAGTGAAAAGCTTTAAGGTTCTGACCTCGTATATAATTACGTGGGTGTTGTGAGAAGGGTCTGACCTTATTAGATAATCAAGTGGGCGATGTAGAAAGATTTAAGGGCCTGACCTTGTAGATAATCACGTGGGTGATGTGGAAAGGGTCTGACCTCTAGGAGAAATAAAGTAAGCAAACCCTTGTTGATAATCAAGTGGTGCAGGAAAATGTATCAGTAAACATTTCGAGGTGGGAGGTTTGTGGTTGTTCTCGAAATGTAATTCCTCCTCAAAGGGGAACCCCAAATCCATGAGGTGGGTAGGCTACTAGTTCTTCCTCTCTTGAAATCATCAATTAAATAATCTACAACAAAATTAATTTATGTCGATCATAGTACTGACGAAATCAAACAACATAGTTAGGCATTACAATTACCCGAAATCAAACAAAACCTTAAAATATTTGCTAATAATTTGTGATGGTTAACATTCAAATAAGTTACCAAGCCTATTTGTCACACTTATGGAATGGAAACAAATGAATCACTAATGATACTCAAAATTCCTTTTCAGTGTAAACTTACATTGATCCTCTTTCCAACATGAAGTTAATACAGGAGAAATGTACTTTAGCCTAGGGGTGTACTCGAGTCGAGCCGAGCCGAGTAGTAAGATGTTCAAGCTCGGTTCGTGTATTTGACTGTCGAGCTCGAGCTCGAGTTCGAGCTCGACGAGTAATTGTCCACTTGTTCAAGCTCGGTTCGTATAAGTTTGAAAGAACTCGAGCTCGCATTCTTTTAAGCTCGTTTATCAAAATACTTCAAATGAAAACTTTCTAAATTATCAAAATACTTCAATGATCATTTGTCACATACAATAATAATGATGAATGATTCATATACCGATAATTTTTTAATGGTTGATATTTTATGTACAAGTTTCAATACTAATACAGAATTATGTACTACAATATTATAAGGGTATGTTAAACGAGTTGTTCACGAGTAGCTCGTGATACACTAAAGAATGATCAAGCTCGGCTCGTTTACATAAACGAGCATGATTTTGGGCTCGTGTTAAGCTCGTGCTCGTTAATATTCGAGTCGAACACGAGCAATAGTCGAGTCGAGCTCGAGCAGCTCGTTAAGAGCTCGACTCGTGTACACCCCGAGTTTAGTCTCCCCGAAATGGTGCATTCCATGTTTGCGAAAGTTGTTCATATTGTTTATCTTGTTGTTCAATTTGGTGATAATATGATCATTTCAATCATCAAGTGAATAACTCAACTTTTAAGTTAATTACTACTTGGTCATTTTTTTCATGAAATCTACTACTTGGTCATTTGAGAAGTTAAATATGAGATGTTGGAGAAAAATTTATTGTGATTTCTATCCACGTTCGCTAGATGATAAATTAATTTGTAGTTTTACGGCTCAGTCTTGGACGAAAATCCAAATTAGATTTATCTGTTTGTTTGTCTGTTATAAATGTAACATCCCAAGATTTTAAGTTGGATAAGGGACCATTGTGAAGTCGGACCAAGTTAAACACATGGACTAAATGTGAAATTAGGTTAGAAACAGGGGGTAGTTTGCAATCAAGACAAAACCATGGACTAAACTCTAATTTTGTGAAACTTCTTAAAAGAAAGAAAAATCAGAACTTCTTTCTCTCTCTAGTCGACTTTTCAGCAAGGCTAGGGTTTGGAGGAAGCAAAATTCGATCAAGAGAGGAGTTGGGATGATTTCAAAGGGGATTTACTTGTTTTGTCAAATTCCAACTTCAAGAAGTGATCAAGCTAGGTTTTGCCGAGAAATTGATAAGAATTTTGGTTCTCTCTCTAGATATCCATGGTGATTTGAGTTTGAATTAGTTTTAATGGAGTTGTTCATACTTGCATATGTAGGGACTAATCAATATAGGAAGAGAACTAAACAAAATAAGTGTAATCTTTCGAGCATCAAAGAATTCAAAGTGAGATTGACAATTCTTTGAGATAAATTCAATTCTAGGGTTTATGGCTGTATAATTGGGGTTCTTCTTTTATGTTTTTCATGTTATTGCAATGGTATGAATAAGGCTAGAGAATGCATGGTAGAAAGTAAGGGCTTAATCGATATTGAAATTCCATTTGAGGTAAATCTGGTGACTGTGTAATGCAGTCTGTTGCGATTCGTTTCTGTATTATTTGAGTATCCGGATGAAGTTTTACAGAAGAGATAAGTAATATCTTGAGATGTAAGCTTTCCGAATTGGTATGGTACATGTCGTTCCAAGTCCGGATGAGGGAGTTATGGCTGTTAGAGTGAACAGCGCGCATGCGAGACAGATTGACACACTGCTGCGTTTATTTTCTTCGTTTTCAGGTTATTCGCTTGGAAATTGTTAGAGATGCTAAGAATTCCATGTTTGGGTTTGGAATATCTTCGTTTATTTTCTTCGTTTTCTGGTTATTCGTAGTCTAAGTCATATTTTCATGTGTCTTGTCATGCACTTCACATAGTTAGGCGACTAGACAACACTTTCGTTGACTCGGGATTAACCGATTATGATGTTTGTTTGACTAAGTATGATCTCCGGATATACGTAGTGCTTATAGACATCACCTTAGGAGTCGAACATCGATTATACTTTGAAACATTAGATTGGACTACACATAGTCGTAGATTTATCATTATGGATTCCCGGACTTCGACACCTCTCTCGCTTATTTGTTGCCCGAATCGAGTCTTACCGTCTCCCGACTCTTGTTCCTCCGACACTTCTCTCGAACCTCTCTCGACCATTTTACTTATATTGTTTAGTTAGTTTTGATTGTTCTCTTGTTTACTTATTCGATCAAATACCCCCATTATCTTTGTTTCTTTCCTTTTTAGTCTAAGTTAGCTAGTAATACCTAGACCGGCGAGCGAGACTCTTTATCCGAATCACCTTCCTATCCTTGGATCGACTCCGGTTTTACCGGTTACTACTTGATACCTCCGCTTGGGTGTGCAACCTTTTCGGGTGCATCAAGTTTTTGGCGCCGCTGCCGGGGATATGTTTAGTAGTTTGGATAGCGTTAGTTGTTTTGTTCATTAGTTTAGTGTTATTTGCTTCTTAGACGTCTTTATTTTATTTTGTACTTTCTTAATTTCATTTCTTTTTTAGGTACCGTTTTATAGGAAAAGAGCCAAAAGTGACATAAAGGCGAAGGAAGAGGAAGGAATCAAGAAGCTAAAGAGGAAAAACGAACGAAACGAGAGGAGCATTTGCTAGTATCGCATTCTAACTCTTCCTTTTTTACTTGTGCGTGATTGTTTAGTTCTATTAGTGTTAGTCTCCATTTTGTGATTGTGTGTTAGCATCTTTGAACCTTGTGAGATCATGGCAAGTTGGTCATTTGATGAGAATGACCTTATGCGAACCCTTTCCAACACTAGTCGACCATCTACAAGTCATCAAGACTACTCAAACTTATATAGGAATGGTCCGACTAGTGATAGGAATATGCGAGTTGAGCCTCATCGACCTAGGATGACCATGGGTGAATATCGACGGATGTATGGAGTCGGTCAGACTCGTCATGAATATGGTTTTAGAGATTATGAGCATGAGGGTAACCAACCCCGTAAGAGTCTTCGAGACTATCGACAAGAATGTGGGATGACAACACCTTCATGTATGGATTTGTCATTTGATGATAACCGTAGTTCTATTAGTATTGATCGACCACGTCGAAGTCTTCGTGACTATCGACAAGCATATATGAACGGTTCATTTAATGATGACAATTCCCGACTCGATGATTCCACTCAAAGAGTCGAGTCTAGGTATCTACATGAAGGTAGTGAAGAAAGGACCATGGAGACCATTAGCCCGGTTTGTGCTATTTGTGCGATCTTAGATCATTTGACCGAGTATTTTCCCATGACATGTATTCCGCGAGAGTCTTCGTCTAGTTATACTCATGTGTCTTATTACGAGGAGATGTCTGAAGACACTCTTCAAGCAATTTTAGAGTACCAAACTAGATTTAATCGAGATATAACGGAGATCACGGAACGGCTTCTCAAAATTGTTGATAGACTTGAGTCAGAGCCTATCGCTGACGAGGAAGGGGTTTGCGCACCCCAAACTCAAGAAGAGACTATGAATGATGGTGACGATAATACACCTAACTCTAGTCTTAAGTTAAATGTCGAAGAAGCTCTTGATAGACCCTTAGAGCATGAATTGACCGATAACCCTTATTGCTCATTCCCTCGACCATTGTTATCTCACCATGATTCGACTACATTATATTTTGATGTTGAGGATGATAGCTCTACGAGCAAACATGGGAATCACACAATGTTGAACTTTCCAATCTTTAGCACTTGTGATTATTTAGATGGGTTATGTAGAATGGAAGGTGTTATGCCTGACTTTGAGGCTCCAGATGCCTTCAAGGGTGTCGATAACATAGTAGTTGAAGAGATAGCGGATAACTTGTTGGATTATTTACCTAAGCAAATTATGGACCTTGACTTGGTCCCCGAGCCTATTGCCTTATCCTTAGATCTAGTTCGACCTTCCACCTGATCTCAGACTCGGTTGTTGACCCCTTCTAGGACACTTCGGACGTCTTCCCTAGCATGTCTAGGGACTTAGTGGATGTTATATCCACTAAGCTTGAGTTTGACTTTTTACCTTCGATTGACTTCCTTCTCCTTCATTTGTATGTCGATCCTTTTGACGACTTTTTAGTCGTCGCCCCTAGCATTTATGCGTACTTAGTGGACCGTGCATCCACTAAGTTTGGGGATGGTCTCTTTTCGGTTTTAGTCTCACTTGCACTTCTTTCGTTTAATGTTCTTGTGAGACTTTTACCATTTGTATATAGCTTTCTTTGGGTTGACCCCCAAATCTTCCGGCTTTTACTATATGATCGTTAGCCGATTAAGATGGGTCCTTGATGTTTGTGGGTAACATCTCTGGAAACCCTCCGCGAGACATAACTCGTGCTCTTGTGTGAAAACAAGAGAATCAAAGACTAATTGCATAGCTCAATGCAATAGAGTGATCCCGCGTGAGTGGTCATTTTATATGGTCATGTTTCTATGTGCTTCATTCTCATTATATTTTTGGATATTTTAGGAGCACTTCTTATATGTTTTACTTCTAAGGCGTGATTTATTCCAAGTTTGGGGATGGCGCGAGTTTGGCATCAACTTGAAACCTCTTTATACACGAGTCTTTGTAGTATCATCTTTTATCTCCTTCGGTTCTGGTAATATCTCTCCACTCTTCTCTTCAAATTGATGTGCCTCTTTATCCTTTGGTAGAATATGCTTAGAACATTGAGGACAATGTTAGTTTTAAGTTTGGGGATGCGGGATATGACCATAACCAATGCATGACCATGGGTCTAAAAGACAAAAGGGTTCAAGTTAGCCAAAATTTGAAATTTTTTGAACATTTTGAGTAGACTTGCATGTGATTACAGTGATAGTTTTAAGAATGTTGATGCATATGTGTCAAGTTAATGAGTTTTGTGATTGGTAATGGTCTTTGCATGAAAGTCGAGTCCTTAAGTGTTTGTGTTATGCTATGGGAGTAGCATCTTAGTGAAGAAGAAACATCTCTAAGAGACCTAGAGTAGTCATTAGTGGAGACTTAACCCCTGTGAGAGCTAAAAGCCTAAATTGTCCTTCGAGTGTACTCTTCCGCGCTAACTCCGAGTAGAATGAAGAGCTACTCAACCTCGTGACTATTAAAAGAGCTCATTTGATCTCGTGTGCTCAACTTCCTTAGCCACTAGGAGTGACATTAGGATAGCGAATTAACCTTGCCCTTGTAGTCCATGAAACCCGATAAGAATGCCAACTAGAGGGAGGCGGATACTCCATCACCATCCATCATCTTATATCCCGAGAATGAAGACATGAGAAGAAAGAATGAAGAATGTCAAGAGCAAGTATGAAATGAAAAGTTGATTGCGAGAATAGAGTTATGTTTGTTGTATTTTGTTTTGGTTGATTGTATTTGTGTTATGGAAAAGAAAAAAAGAAAGAAACGACATGAAAAAAAAAGAGAAAGAGAAAAGAAAAGAAAAGAAAAGAAAGAAGGAAGTAATAAGAATAAAGTTGTTTATGAGTATCTTAGGGCATGTGTTAGCTCCGTTGTGTGAGTGATGTGATTGTATATATGTGTTTTTGTGCGTGTTCATGAATAAGTATTCGAAGCAAGAAACGAATGTGGAAATGCTTAAGAGGTTCTATCATGAAGAGTTCGACATTCTCGGGAATCTACCGTCATCATCCATTTCTAGTATCCGTTAACCTTTAGAAGGCATTCTTAAAGGGTAGAATGGGTGAGAAGGGCGAGTGAGCTTCCCCACTCCGTTTAGTGGCTAATTCCTTTTCGAAGATCATTCGTTCCAAAATGTTGTCCTCACCCCTTTTTATGTGTTGAGTCCATGTTAGTGATCACACTCACACATACGAGCGAACCATTCTTGAGGGATTTCATATTTGGAGTGTATGTCCGTGAGGCCGAAGTCGAGGCGAAATGTACTAAACTAGGAATCAAGGCGTTGTGACTTCGGAACATAGATGTTGCTCGTTATGGTATGACACTTGCATTTTAGGGTAAGATCATTAGCGAAGAGGTCCTTAGCTTTTATATGAACTTATTTACTTGATTCATTATGTGTTGACATGCTTAAATCCTTTACTATACGAACCATGCTTATCTATGATATGGATGTTGGACCCTTACGTTTCATGAGACTCGATGTTTGTGGGTATCATCTATGGAAACCCTCACGAGACGACACTCGTCCTCTAGGGTAACCTAGAGGTTTAAAGGCTTGTTGCATACGCTAAATGCAACCGGGATGCCTCCGAAAGTGAGTTAGGCTTTTATTTTGTTTTATTTGCTCGAGGACTAGCAAAGCTTAAGTTTGGGGATCTTGATGCGACACGAAAATGTCACATTTGGAGAGCCTAACTAAGCCTAGTTAGTTCGTTTTGAGTATTATAAATAATATTTTAGTGTTTTTCATGTTAGGTACCTATTTTGGAGTTAAACATGTAAATCGGAATAAAGGGAACAAAATTGTCACTATCATTTCATGTGTCGAAAACGAGAGAAAAAGACTTCAAGCAAATCAAATGACAAGAGGAGTTAATGACGAGTCCGACGGTGAAAACGGAATTCAATTCGGAGTTAGGACGGGGAAGATATGGAAGAAAGAAGTCCGAGGGTATTCTAGTCCTTTGTGAGAATTTGAAGATGTAGAGACAAGGATGGAGGCACTCTCTTGGTTTCTAAATCAAAGCCCAAAACCAAGTCCAAGCCCAAGAAATATTAAGAGAAGAAGAATTGTGTAGAGATTTTTATGGGCACCCGTTTGTGGTCTAAAGACTTAGTCAAGTTTGACTAAGTCTAGGGTTTGAATGAAGTTAGAGAAAGGGGTCAAAGACACTATTCATCATCTTCTAGCTTGGAATCAATCAACAAACAACCAAGCAAGAGAGAGAGAAAGGAGGCTAGGAACTCTAGGGTTCTTGAGAACTTGAAGGTTGAAGAGAAAAGAGAGAAGAAAGGAGGAAGATCCGGCCAAGCTAGGCCGGCCTAGCCTTGGGCGGCAGCAGCTCGAGCTGCTCGGGAAATCGGTTCTCGGGACCGCATAGCAGCATGGGACGCGGGAGCTGCAGCACAACAAAACGGATCGGAACAGCAGCTGCTCCGAGTACGAGCAGCAGCTCGGGCTGCAATCAAGGGCAGCAGATCGGACGCCAAGAGGAGCAGCTCGGGCTGCAAGCTTTCTAGCTCGGGCTGCAAGCTTTCTAGCTCGGGCTGCAAGCTTTCTAGCTCGGGCTGCAGCTGCTAGCACACGGGACAACACCGGACGCGCGCCTCCATGCTCGGGAAAAGCTTCCTTTGGCCCGGATCCAAGCTTTTTGGCCGGAACTTCATCTTTTTGGCCGGATCTTGAAGCTTCTTTGGCCGGAATTATCTAGGGTTTCCGGCCACGATCTTGGTCCGAAATCTTAGGGCTTTTACTCCCCATCATCTTGGCTAGCTTTCCATTTGGTTTTGGACTTGAAATCTTCTAGAGAGAGAAAGCTAGGGTTAGCTTTAATGGAGGTTGTGTTCTAAATGGAGAAGATGATGGTGGTCGCTATGGGGAACCTAGAAAATTGCTAAGGGGAGATCGACTGCAACTAAAAACTCATATTTTCCGACGATCTTAGCCTCGAACCACATCGAAAAAGGGGGATTCTCTCATCATTTTCTTTCCATTTCTTATTCAATCACCATGTTTAGCTAACTTTAGTGTATCGATTACATGAGATGAAATGTGATGAACTCGTGATTATGTTTAATATGATTTAATGTTTTGATTATGAATTGATGTTAATAGACGAAACGAAGTATTCAATATCGATCGTAGTCTAAGTCATATTTTCATGTGTCTTGTCATGCACTTCACATAGTTAGGCGACTAGACAACACTTTCGTTAACTCGGGATTAACCGATTATGATGTTTGTTTAACTAAGTATGATCTCCGGATATACGTAGTGCTTATAGACATCACCCTAGGAGTCGAACATCGATTATACTTTGAAACATTAGATTGGACTACACATAGTCGTAGATTTATCATTATGGATTCCCGGACTTCGACACCTCTCTCGCTTATTTGTTGCCCGAATCGAGTCTTACCGTCTCCCGACTCTTGTTCCTCCGACACTTCTCTCGAACCTCTCTCGCCCGTTTTACTTATATTGTTTAGTTAGTTTTGCTTGTTCTCTTGTTTACTTATTCGATCAAATACCCCCATTATCTTTCTTTCTTTCCTTTTTAGTCTAAGTTAGCTAGTAATACCTAGACCGGCGAGCGAGACTCCTTCTTTATCTGAATCACCTTCCTATCCTTGGATCGACTCCGGTTTTACCGGTTATACTTGATACCTCCGCTTGGGTGTGCAACCTTTTCGGGTGCATCACCTCCGTTATGATGGTATATTCTGTTGTGAGATGAGAGATTCCTCTGTTCAGCTCTGCTTCTTTGCTCTGTTCCGCTCATCTGCTCTGCTTCTCTGCTCCTTGCTCCAGCTGCTGACTTCTAGCTCCAACTCTTGATTCCTTGCTCCTGTTCGTCTGTTCTCGAGGGGGGAAAACCTGCAAAGGGTTCGAAAACTGCTCGGACGCTCAAGACAGTCAGGGTGCTCTTTGAAGTAAAAGAATGAATGTTGATTGATCCTTTTGGGGGCGAGTTATGAGAACTCTGTTTCAGAGGGCGATTCTTCTAGTATGAAGAGATCGTATTTTTGGGAGAGAAGGTGTGTTTGTTCTCGAGAGACCATGTTCTTTGGGAGAAAGGTCCTGTTTTTCGGGAGAGAGGTTGTGTCTTGTGAAAGACGATGTGGGGGGCCTTTTATAGGCGAAGTTAGGCCGACTGTGATTAGTGGCGGTGGTGAGGCGGTGGCCGTCAAACCATAATGGAAGTTAGCTCTTCTGCGTATCTAGGGTTTCTCTTCGAGTCTATCCCGGATCTTTGATAAGTGAAAGTTCTTAAGTTCAAGAATACTTTGTATATATCTTGTCGGAGTGATAGACTCTAAAGGAGAAGTTTCCTCCTTTAGATAAGTGGAGTCCAATCGGGCTTAAACACTTCAAGATGTGTAACCGACTGAGATCTTTCTAGGAAGTTCGGGATTAAGTCATTAGGTCGCGCAGCGTTGATATCTTCCCAGTTCTGGGCGTAAGATATGGGCTGAACCTGTGGAGACCCCGCTTGTTCCTTTAGAGATCCAGGGTTGATCTATCCATGCCGAGGGCATTTTATGTAGCGCTGGTTTCTTCTGGCCGACCTCCCAGTTAAGGGAATGTATGGCGGACTATCAGGGGTTCTAGTTGTCCTGCTGCCTTAAGCCGAGCTGTTCCGAGAGACTTCTGGGCTGATCTTTGACTCTTCAGACCTTGGTCAACGTCTAGACATTTTATGCATCATCAAGGTTGTACTCTAGAAGTCTCGCCCTGGGAGGAGCATGCACCTTTTCGTCAGGTCGTCTGGATGGAGGATCAAGAGGTCTTCTGTTCTCCCTTGGGTTTGGACGCCTTGCTGGGTATGGGTCTCTTTTGCCTCTGTGTTGCAGCTTTCGATCGGGTCCCCTGGATCGTCGATCGCTAGATTGGTCATCATAAGGATACCCTTTGTTGCGGTGGGTCTTGTCTTCTTCCCACCTGATCTCCTACCAAGCCCTAGATAGTACCTCATCAAGGGTCGTACAGTTGAACTTGGTCAACTCTTTGTACTGTTCTCCGTCATGTAGGAGTCCCTTCCCGAAGGCGTCTACAGCAGTCTCGGTGTTGCAGTATGGGATAGACACTTTTTCCCTGTTGAATCTTCTCACGTATTCTCTAAGAGGTTCGCCTATCCTCTGTTGTATTCTGGATAAGTCGCCAGACAACTTTTCTATCTTCTTGCTACCGGCAAACTGCTCAACAAAGGTATCAGTTAGTTGTGCGAAAGACGAAATACAATTATTAGGAAGATTAGTGTACCATTGCAGGGTTGGGCCAACGAGGCTTGAGCCGAAGCTCTTAAACATGCAGGCCTTTCTTAGGTCTCTGGGCATTGCAGCGGTGAACATACGTTGCTTGTATGAAGCGATGTGGTCAGCTGGGTCAGATGTACCATCATACATCTTCATATTCGGGAAACTAAACTTCCTGGGCATTTCAACAAGAGCGATGGCATCTACAAATGGTGAGTCGACATAACTTTGGGGCAGCCTCTTTTGAAATGGAGTCGGAACCCCAGGTATGCGTGTAAGTAAAGCCTCTAAGTCTGCTAGCCTTTTTGCCAAGCTCTGCTCTAGAGAATTATCTCTAGGGGAGTACATGTTTGTGGGGATGTAAGTCCCATTAGTCTGTAACATAGGTACAGTATACAAAGGAGGAAGAGTAGAGGAGTGAGGTGCAGCCGTGGTCTGCGTTGTTGGATGTTGGTTGTCGTCCAGGTCTGGCTGAGTGACTGGTCGGCTTGAGGTACCGCCTACTTCCGTCCTGGTTGACTGCTCCAGAGCTGTTGAGCGAAGGATTGGTTGGTTAAGTATGTCTCCAACTTCGGTAGTCATTCCGGCTAGCTCTTAGGGATCCAGCTCGGTCTGTTTAGGAGCGATTGGTCTTCGAGGTGGTATGCTTGCAGACAACTCCGTGATTTTTTCCTTCAATAATTGATTCTCGGCTCTGACCAAGATGTTCTCCTCTTCCAAAGTTTTGAATCGTTGCGTATTCTATTGCATTTGAGTTGTTAGCATTGCAAGTTGGGATGCTACGTCGAGTGGAGCGTTAGTCATCTCTTGTGCCATTGAGGTAAGCTCAGTAATTAGTAGTCGGCCCCCTCCTTCTAGCGCCAAACTGTGGGGGTAAGAAATCGCGGGTCAAGAAGTCAGTGGAGACCGGGTCGTTGACCGGAAGTTGAACCTCTACCTGTTAATAATTTTGCGGGCGCCGGCAACGTCTTTGGGCTTAACCTGTGATAAAAGAGACAAGAACACACGTGACCGTGAGATCTTAAGGGACACCGGGATGGTGCCGGCCTAAGGGGGCTCCGACGGTCAAGTCAGTAAGCTTGCAAGAGAAGTAAAGTGTACGTGGATATTAGCCTTGGAATGTTACGTTGGTTGGATAATGGTCGAAGCTTAGGCACGACTCGTAGAGTGGCCGGAGCTCGCTCTCTATGGATGACTGGCTTGATTGAAGAGTGATTATGACAGCCTATGAGGCCCGTCCTTGAGTAAGGCAGCTAGTGGTTTGCCTCATCCAGGGGTATGCATCGTAAATAAATGGGAAGCTTTAAGGACCTGACCTTGTAAATGTTCACGTGGGTGAGATAAGGACAGCCTGACCTCCAGGAGAGACAAAGTAGCTTGCCTACATTGATTGTTAGGAGAGGTAATAGAAGGTCGCCCGTCCTTGGTTGTCAGGTCGCCCAAGAGAGAGAAAGTAATGGTCGACCTCCCTTGGTTGTCTGGTCGTCTAGGAGATCAGATGATCGAGTGCTTCAGACGGGAATTGGATGATGCTTTAGTGGGGTGTATTCAGCGATAACCAGATGATCAAGTGTATTAGTCGAGAATTCGATGATGATGTTGAGCTAGTACTCGGTATGTATGCCTCGAATCAGATGCCTCGTATCATCTTCCTCTCGGTCCTTTTATAGTGTTTGTGGTCGATCGTCACCGATCGTGAGTTGTCGCCTTCAGTGGGGTAACGCTTGGAGCTGTCACCATTAATGTGAATATTGTAACCCTTTAACGGGTATATTCGGGATCTTCAGTGATCGTAACGTCTCCCAGCGGATACTCGAAGGGAGGTCTGCTGGTGAGGACAAACCTCTACTTCCAAGGCTAGAAATACTCGCGTGTCTTAACATTGCTTCGGGGTGCCCGAAGATAAATGGGTCGGGCCCATTAGCCATTAATTCATGGGCTTGGACACCATGTTAGCCCATTAATCGTGAATTTCTGGGGGCGCTCCTGGTGACGTATTTTGGCCAATACATAACCTCTTTTTACCGCTGGCGTTTAACGGTACCAAAGTTTGACATTCCTTACATAAACTGAGTGAGTACTCATGTTTTGAGGAATTTCTCCGATTTGCTTAAATGAGAGTTATGACAAGTTATGACAATGTTGGTGCCAAGAATATAGCATCTAAACCTGTGTACCATGCTCGCACCAAGCATATAGTGGTGGATTTTCAATTTGTTCGTGACTTAGTAGCTGCTGGGAAGCTTGTGATTCGTTATATACCCACCTCAGATCAAGCTGCTGATATCTTCACTAAGGGTCTACCTTCTCCACAATTTGCTGCGTTAAGGTCCAAGCTTCTCTCTCTATCGATCCTCCAACTTGAGGGGGGATGTTAGAGTATATAAGTTGAGGTGTAATCATGATGTAACAAAACAAAGCTTAATTACAGTGGTGCCTTTAGCATAATAACAAATTCTGTTAAGAAGTTAGTTATGAGCTAAATGGTAGTTAACAAGTTTGTTAGGAATCTGTTACTCTCTCTTTAAAAGCTATAAATAGCTCATTAGTTGTAATCTTACTTACTTTTTGAAATCAATAAAGATTAGGGTTTCATTACTAATATGCTCTTTGATGCTTAACATACTACATCACATTTTTTTCATAACAAGTTAAAACTTCCATATTTTTCTTATCAAGTTAAATCTTTTAAGTTGTTCGAGGGCTTTCAATAGAAAAAAAAAAAAAAAAAGTTGTTCGAGGGGGAAACTGCACAGGTTAAGCTCCTTTGAACACGCCTGTCCTAATGGTATACTAATATGCCTATATTAAGATAACGCAAACAAAAGTACAATTAAAAAAAAAAGATAACGCAAACAAAAGAAAAGACAACTAATATCGGTGAGTCTTCATAACTAGCATTGACATTTCTACATAAAGAAGACACAAGAAATCCTATCAAACAAAAAGAAAAAGCTTCCGTCATTTGTCATTACTTACAATGACATAGCTTCATTCACTTTCACACCCCCAAAGGGCAATTCAAGTTACCCTACAATTCATTATCTATATCCTTAATACCCTAAGTCCAACAAATATATTCCACCTCCATTGTGAATCGAGTTTGGAATAGCGAGATTTTGGAGTAAATACGATACCAGCTGAGCTAACTGTTATTGTCAAATGAAACCCATTGAGCGGGTCAATGAATAATTAAACTTAACAAGGTAGAAAAGTCTGATAACTTGAGAACAGTTTCCGACTAATTTTATTATCCCAATCTTTGCAACTTCCAATAGATCCATACTTATTTATTACTCTCTTTGTGGCCATACATCTTAAGATATTAGTCCCTACGAAGAATTTATTGGTTGTACAAAAAGTAGAGTGTTGAGACTGATTACTGATTGAAGGTCTTGTTGACTCAAAAATTGACAATTCAGCTGAGAAATAGAATACTGTACGAGAGGTCCTACGACGCAGAAAAGCTTTAGATTTTGTGTGTGTTGTCAATTCAGTTTGAAAACACCAGTTAAAATTTGGTTTTGATTTCAGTACTTAATAATAGAGTCGCCATTTATTTTTCTAACTTTCTTTCTTTCTGCATTTTTCTTATTCGAACTAGAGTACATCAACTTCAATTTTGGTTTGTTTGTAAGGAAAGGGATAGACAAGCTGATGCCATTCGGAACAGATTTAAAATCTCAAGATGATTCAATCTTCGATGAAATTCTAAATATTCTATTCAAGAAGAATATGTTAAACTTAAGTTGGAATGAAATTCTAGAACTAAGACATTTATATCATTTGAACTTAAGTTGGAATTAATTTAATATTGACCAACTTTGAAGTTCACTCCTTTAATTTGATCGAGGGGCAACTACACAGGTAAAGCCCTTCAAACGCGCCTAACCTAATTGTGTACTAATGTGCCTCTATTAAGATGACGGAAACGAAAGAAAACACAACTAATATAGGTGAGTCTTCTTTAATAGCATCGACATTTCTACATAAAGAAGACACAAGAAATCCTATCAAACAGAAAGAAAAAGTTTTGGTCACTGTCATTCCTCCCGAGGGCCATACAAACTACTTTATAGTTCATTATTTATATACTTAATAATGAAGTTCAACGAATCATGGAGTAGGTCTTCAAAAATAAAAAATCATAGATACCACTTCCTTTTGTGGATCTTACTTGGGATCTCTGGAATTTTGCAGTAGTGCAATACCAACTGCCCTACCGGTTGTTGACAAATCAAACCCATTGACAGGGCTGGCGGATATTAAATTTGACAAGGTAGAAATGTCTAAAGACTTAAAGAAAAGTCTCTGAGTAATTTTATTATCATAATCTTTGCAAGTCTGGATGGACCCATAATAACTTAGTACTCTCTTTCTGGCCATAACATCTTAAGATATTATGCCCCACGAAGAATTGAGTGGTTCCACAGAAAGTCGAGTCTTGAGACCGGCACCTATTGAAAGTCTCGCTGACTCGAAAATTGACAATTCAGCTGAAAAATAAAACACAGTACGAGAGGTCCAACTACCCGAAAAAGGCTTATATTTCGTGTGTGTAGGTGTGCATGTGTGTGTGTATATATATATATATATATGTGTGTTTCCTTTCCAAGATTGGAAACACAATTAATTTCTGGTTTTGATTTCAATAATTAATAATGGAGTCGAGATCAATTCCTCTAATGTTCTTTTTTGGCGCATTTTTCTTGTTCAGACCAGATTACAACAAGTTCATTTTTGGTTTTGTTTGCAAGGAAAGGGAGAGACAAGCTCTGTTGTCCTTCCGAGCTGATCTAAAATCTCCACTTGGGAAGAATATGTTATCTACTTGGGATGGTAAAGAATGTTGCAATTGGACAGAAGTCTTTTGCAGTCCGAAAACGGGAAATGTTAATAAACTTCATCTTCAAGACTTCTCATTAGGTGGTAACTTAAATCATTCTCTACTTCAGTTAAATCATTTATATCATTTGAACTTAAGTTTGAATGCTTTTGAGGGTATTCAGATTCCTTCTTTCTTGGGCTCCCTCCGTAATTTGAGATATCTCGATCTTCACAGAGCGGGTTTTGGTGGAATTGTTCCTCAGGAACTTGGAAACTTATCCAATCTTCATTTTCTTGATATTAACAACAACATCCAGCTAGTTGTTAGCGATCTTCAGTGGCTCTCTCATCTTTCTTCTCTCCAACATCTTGACATGAGTTATTTGAACCTTAGCAGGGTAAGTAATAAGTGGCTACATGTGATTAACATGCTCCCATCTTTAGTCGAGTTACGTCTTGTTGGTTGTGATCTAGATCCATGCATTTTACCAACTCTTCCACACATAAACAATACATCTCTTTCAATTCTCGATCTTTCTGAGAACTACATGAATTCTTCATTATTACCTGCATGGTTATATAATCTTACTAGACTTGAAGAACTTGATCTAAGTTACAATCATTTCTACGGAACGATTTTACAAGATATTGGTTATCTAACTTCAATCCAGAGACTGCTACTTATCCGTAACGACTTTGAAGGGGAGATACCAAATACCTTAGGAAATCTATGCAACCTTCAGGTATTAGACTTGGGGGGAAATAAACTTCATGGACCTATACCTAGATTTTTAGTAAATTCATCTGGATGTATCACCAGTAGTTTGAAGTCCTTGGTATTAGGAGGTAACTTCCTTTCTGGCCCTTTGCCTGAGCAATTGGGGAAATTACAGAATCTTGAATACCTCTCTCTCTCATATAACTCCTTTTCTGGTCCAATTCCCTCGTCGTTAGGAAGATTATCATTATTAAGGGATTTACAACTTCAAAATAATGAATTGAATGGATCATTGCCGGAAACAATACGCCATCTCTTAAGTTTAGAAAGACTCGCAGTTCTTGAAAATAACTTACAGGGCGTTGTAACTGAAGTTAACTTCGCTAATCTCCGAAGACTAAAAGTGTTAGCAATTGATTCAGTTGATTTGAAGTTGAGCTCCGCTTGGAAACCTCCTTTCCAACTAGAAGTATTACGTTGCAGAAATTGTCATATAGGATCTCGATTTCCCCAATGGTTAAAAACACAAAAAAATTTAAGATATATTGATTTATCCAACACAAGAATTTCAGGCACAGTTCCTACTTGGTTTTGGGACATGTCTTCTCGAATGAATGATTTAAATCTAGCCCACAATCGACTCACTGGAGAATTGCCAAAGTTACTAATGAAATCAGAGTTTCCGCTTACAATTGTTAACTTGAGTTCCAACCAGTTTAACGGCCCACTGCCTCGTGTATCTGGTATCTCACGAGTAGATCTTTCTCACAACTCTTTATCCGGTCTTATTTCCTCGTTACTATGTCATCCAGAGTTTGGCGAGATTGATATATTAAGACGTCTTGATCTCTCAAACAATGCCCTGGTTGGAGAGATCCCAGAATGTTGGTTTCACTCATTTTATCTGTCATCTTTGCTATTTCTAAAGTTGGAAAATAATAATTTATCAGGAAAAATTCCTAGCTCTATTGGTTCTTTAATTGGATTACTATCCTTGCATTTGAATAATAATTCTCTATTTGGTGAACTACCTCGGTCATTGGGAAAATGTACTTACTTAAGAACGATTGATCTTGGTGAGAATAAATTCAGTGGAACTATATCAACATGGCTGGGAGCAAACTTTCCACACCTTATAATTCTTAGGTTGCGTCAAAATAAGTTCGATGGTGGTATTCCGAAAGCACTTTGTAACCTCACTTCACTACAAATACTGGACATCGCTCATAATAACTTATCTGGATCAATTCCAAGATGTTTCAGCAATTTAAGTGGCATGACTTTGAAGCCAGACCCGATGCCCTTATCTTCTAACGCTCATGAATCATCATACCTCGATGATGAAACTGCTTCGCTGGTGACAAAAGGAGTACAATATGAGTACAATAACTTTCTTTTACTTGTCACAAACATGGATCTTTCTAGGAATACTTTGTCCGGGGAGATTCCTCAAGATCTAACAAAACTTCACGAGTTACGATCATTGAACTTATCCGACAATCATTTTACAGGAAAGATCCCAGATAAAATAGGCGAGATGAGCACATTGGAATCTCTTGATTTCTCAAGCAACAACCTTTCCGGTGTGATTCCTCAAAGCATGATAAATTTGCATTTCTTGAGTTACTTGAACTTGTCATATAATAACTTGTCAGGGAAAATTCCTTCTGGTACCCAATTGCAAAGCTTTACTGAACTGAGTTATGTTGGCAACCCTGAACTCTGTGGTATTCCAATCAAGAACTGCAATGGCGATGAACAAGCTCAACCGCCCAAATATGGTGGACAAAAACAAGATGATAATGACGATGATGAGGAAGAGGATTGGCTTGAGATGAAGTGGTTTTATATTAGTGCGGGACTGGGATTTTTAACAGGTTTTTGGGGTTTCTGTGGGGTTTTATTGTGGAAACAATCTTGGAGACATGCTTATTTTGGGTTCGTTACTTCTATCACACAAAGGCTCTTCAAGTTTTTTGCACGGTAGTATGAAAATATGTATCGATATCGTAACAATATTTCAAATAACAGAATCAATCTCAATTAGAATGAGACTTTGGTTCTTATGGTTGTGATGGTTTTTTTTCTTTTTGTGTAATTGATGGGTCATAGAAATGTCCCACCTAATCGTTTAATTTAGGCGAGTTAGGCTATTTCCGGTCTTTATAATAATAAAATGACTGGTTTGCTTGATTAGGTGTCTTTACCGAGTTAAGTGCGAAAAACGGCTAAAAATGATATAAAGATATTTGAAGGGTATTTTGGTCTTTTGGATCCAAGGGTACTATGGTAATATGGACCAAGGCCAGTTTATGGGTGAAAAATGGAGTCAAATACACGTAGGCGAAAATGGAAGTTAAATCGGAGTTCGGTTGAACAAATTAGACAAAGCCAAAGTCGGGGTCAACATTCGGGACAAGTTCGGGATCCATTTGAAGAAGCGAGACATGTGGCGCATTTCAGAGGGTGACGTAACTTAATTCCGTAGTACGTGGTGCACCGAGCTTGTCTTATTAGGCGCGACTGGGTACAACTTGAGGGGACGTCGCTTCATGTACTCCTTGTCCCGTATCCAGCCAGATTCGTAAATTTTGGATATAACGGCCAGATAGATTGCTTCATCCTCCGCTCAACTGACAAGTGGCCCTCTTTTCACTACAAGTCCCAGCTAAAATTCCATTTTTACCCCTATTTGGTCCCCACTTGATTTCCAACCAACAAGTGTCTTTTTCTTGGGCAGAAAGTAACAACTATTTTTAACCCTCTTTCTCCCAATTAAATCCTAAGACCCAAATCGTCCCATATAAATAAACCTTTTATTCCCATTTTCTATCTTAGACTTTAAATTCCTCTCATTCATTATACATATCTCTAATTCTTATCATCAAATCTTACCTAACTATTCTTGTCTGCTAATTTCCTTTCTTTTTTTACCCCTAAAACTGATGATACATAAAATGGTCAATCGTTGACTGACGTCAAGAAGTCTAGAAAAGACCAGAAGGCCAACTAGGATTTGTCTTTTCTTTAAAGGTTGAGATTTAATTTTTCAAATTTGGATGACCCAGATTTACAATCCAAATCATTAAGGGTTAAGATGATGAGAAGGAGCATGTAACATCCCATGTTTTCAAAGTTAGTTGAAGGACTATTTGACATTTCGGTCAAGTCAAAAGAGGGGCTAAATCAGCAAAGAAGACAATTTGAGGGGTGTTTTGTAATCAGGACAAAACCAGGGACCAAACTGTAAATATGGTAGATTTTGAAAGAGGATTTGCGTGGCGGGTTGTAAGCATTTGGATTTTTTAATTTTTTTTTTTTTTTGATGAAAAGCAATACATTACTAACAAAGAGTTTCATTACAATACGACTCAAGCAAAATACAAGAGACATTCGTCCAACTCTTATTTCTATTATTCTTCCGAGCCCATTTGGCTAACTTGTCCGCATTCGAATTCATCTTTCTTCTAGTGTGCTTGAAAGTCACTTTTTCTATCTTGGTTATCAACTGCCTTATCTTATCAACATGTATCAACGACTGCCAATGGATTTTATGATGGCGATTTTTGAGATGCTGAATCAAATTGATGTTGTCGCTTTCCATTTCTATCTTATTGTACTTTTGCGCAAGCGCCAATTCTATTCCTTGAAGAATCGCCAAAGCTTCACATTCTTCGCTGTTTCTTGCCCAGACTATTGAGACTGATGCTGCTATGAATTTTGATTCTGCATTATGAACAATAAGACTAATACCGCAAGTTTTAGCAATGTTAATAAAAGATGCGTCCACATTAACTTTCATTGTTTATTTTGGAAGGAGGATTCCATTTTTCTATTGCATGATGTTTCTTTTTTACTTCCTTTCCACTGATTGTTGGAAAAGCCTGAATCATTTTGATTACCGTACTAGTATCATTTATTGAATGTTGAAAACAATGGTCGCATCTCAATTTCCATATAAACCATAAGATGGTACTAAAATGAATAGAGTTGGTTTGATCTTGCTGAGTGTCATCCTGCCATGAGAAAATCCAATCTATTATAGAAGTAATATTACTAGTTATATGTTAAAGTAAAACCAAATTCCTCTAGCCAGGGGACAATGAAGAAGAGCATGTTCAATAGATTCTATTTCAATACAGTTCGGGCAAATCAAATTATTTCTGATAAATTTACCTATACATTCTCGGACTGGGAGACATTTGGAACAAATTTTCCAAATGAAGAGTTTAATTCTCGGAATGGTCGGAAGAGACCATATAAAGTTCTAGTTAATAGCATCCGTGGGAGTGGGTTGGTTATTACTAGTGAGGAAATGATGCATGGATTTGACAGAGAAATTACCGTTATCTGAAATAGACCATCGAAGAGAGTCACAACCTTTGTTATTGAGAGGAATAACTTTGATCAAGTTAGCCGTCTCGTTATCAAATGTATTACTGATGATATTCTCATTCCATTTACTATGGTGAGTGAGATGAGAGACTTTATTGAGGCTAGAATTGTGAGTATTAATAAGCGGAGGACTCCTTCCCGAGATCCAATTATCCGTCTAAATGTTTATATTCTCTCCCGTATGAACTTCCCACATCGTTAAGCTTTTAGCTGTGTGAAGATATTTACTTAAGATTTTCCAGTTCCATGAGTGATGTGGTTTAGCCGGCCCTGGTTCGACCGCTTGAGGGTAGTATTTTGCTTTGAGAAGCTTGACCCATAGAGCTTCAGGGTTAGAAATAAGTCTCCAAGCAAGTTTAGTAAGGAGCGCTGCATTGTCTAGCTGAGGGGTGTGCAACCCGAGACCTCCAAATTTTTTTGGGAGACATATGGAAGACCATGGTTTAGTGCATAGGCCGTTGGACTTTCCCCACCAGAAGGACTTTTGTAAAGTCGCTATGCGTTTGCAAACACCTTTAGGTAAGGCGAAACATTGCATCTGATATCGAGGAACGACCGCCGCTATTGTTGAAATGACAATAGTGCGACCAGCTTGAGAAAGAAAGGAGTGGGTCCAATTTGAGAGCTTAGACTGGATTTTTTCAATGATATCATTGAATATCTTGGTTTTGTTAGCTCCTATGAATAGATAGGCTCCTAAGTATTTCTCGGATGCTGAGGCGTACTTGACTTTCATAGTGCGCATAATCAGGCGTTTGAATTTAGGGTGAGAATTCTTAGAGTAGAAAATATTAGATTTCGCGTAATTCATCATTTGACCTAATGCACTACAAAACTTCTTTAGGATATCTTTGAGATTATGAACATTGTCAATCGTGTTTTTACCAAAAATAATACAATCGTCGGCAAACAGAAGGTGGGAGATGATCAGGTCAGAGTTAGGTGCGGGAAATCCCAAGAATTTGCCGTTATTGGAATCTGAAGTAAGGAAGGTGGCTAAGGCCCTCCGTAACAATAGTAAATAAAAACGGTGAGAGGGGATCTCCCTGCCTGATGCCCCTAGAGGGATAGAAGGTTCAAGCTTATTGATCCTGGATATCTAGTGTTAACATACGATGTTTGAGATTCGACTTAGAACATTAGATAGTTGTATTAGTTACACACAAAACCCTACAGTGGCATCACGAGCCGGTTGCATGAAACTAACTCTGACTAGACGAATTATATTCGAACTTGATTGATTAGATGATTTTATGTTTAGATATAGAGTTAGACATGAAATTGATTAGTTTAAATTAGATTTAGACACAATCAGATAGAAACTTGAAAGGGTTTCAATGCATAAAACTTTAAAATTTCGAGTTTTTCGAAAAGTGATTTTGAAAAGAAGTTTTAAAATTAATGGTTTTTGAAAAGGGTTTTTCAAAATCTGCTGTTTTTGATGATTTTTCATCAAAAACAGCAGCTAAAGTCGATTAGAACAACAAAACTTGGGAAGAAACAGTAGCTGCCAAGGTTCGGACTGACCAGGACGCGTCTGGCCAATCGCGGACAGCTCTGGACGCGTCCGAGTCTGTCTCGGACTAGGATCCCGGGAAATCCGCCTTCGAGCATGTGAGGTCGCGTCATCAGACACGACCAGCACAATCCGTACGCGTCTCGAATTGGGAATCCGAGACGCGACCTATACTGTTTCCTCCAGACGCGTCTAGGAGGTGTCTGGGGAAACCTAAGCCATCTCGAACTTGGAGTCCGAGATGACCTAGGATGCGTCTTAGGTCAGACGCGTCTCAGGATGCGTCTGGCACTTCCCGATCATCTCAGACTTCCTGTCCGAGATGGCAAACTTGGGACAGACGCGTTTAGGACGCGTCTGTGGGAAAGGGATGCCTCTGGCCTAGGGCCAGGACTCGTCCACCCAAGGGACTCGACACGTTTTGGAACGTGCTGAGCCGGGTCCGACCATGGCTCGGACTTTAACCGTGACCTGTCTTGGTCTACCCAAGACTAGTCAAAGGATCCCTTGACCAAGTTTGACTTAAGTCTTTAGACTTTGACTCGGGCCTTTTAGGCCTTGACTTGAGTGGGAGGTTTTGACTTTTCTTCTTCCGACTTCAACCGAATTTTTCCGAAAGTGACCCGGGCCATCCGAAGGCTAAAAACAGAGTTTTTCCAAAACGATTTCAAAATCTTTTAGGATAAAACCAAAACGAGCCATTAGTCTGAATTTTACGAAAACTAGACTTTAGGCACGTTTGACATAAAGATGTTTGTAATATCTCCCGGATAGCTACTTAGAACATAACAAACCTAGATTCGACCTTAGGAAGCGAATCTCATACATACTTTGGTGTTTTATGATTGTCATATTATTATGTATGTATGAATGTGAATGCGGGTTCTAGTATGACCATAGAATGGTTATATTCTTGTTTGTAAGCACAAATGTGTGCCCGATGTATTAATTTATTTAACTTAAAGTTAATACGATCTGCGAATCGTTGAGTCTTGTAATTAGAGTTAAGGGTCCAATAAAGTCCATTGAATAGCAAAAGGATGAGATCGTGGTTCGAGAGGGAGAACTCAATGGAGGTACGAGGATGGAGATCAAGGCGAACAAAGGCGAAGCAAGCAAGTACCTAAGAAGATTGGATCTTTTAGATTAGGGGCCATACTAGGATCATGTCTGCTTGATTTATTTTCTCGCGCGCATTTATTTATTAATTTACATTTTATGTCATGTATGATTATGTTAGAGTGCATGCTAAAAATGTAAAAGTCCCCAAAAATAATTTTGAGTAATGCCTACCCCGATTAAGACACCTGTTGAGCCCTTGCTCATCGATGGTGGGTCTGTCAAAGCAGGGTGCCATCTTTTACTTCGGGACAATACGAGTAGATCTATGAAGAGGTCTACGCGTCTAAATGGTTATTCTCAACGAGTCAGCAAAAGGGTTTTGGATTTCGAGGCAAAAGGATGAATTCAACACATAAGTGTTATTCATCCACCAAGAGTCATAAGAGTATGATTAGTAAAGAATTTACTCACCCTGGAGGGTGGAGTTAAGGGCAGTGCCAAAGTACGCTTGTCTTCATAGGAATCGGATCTTGGAATCATATTATTCAAACGGGGACGGTTTTCATTGAATAATATGGCAAAATTGTTTTTGCTTAATGTTGAATGTAGTACTTAACAATATCCTATTTTGTTTATGTAGTGTAGAAATGGCATATAGTATTAGTTCACAATTAGATAGAAATCTATACAACTTTCTAGATTGGGAGAAAGATCGGAGAAAAGTTCTCGAGATTTCAAATAAAGAAAGCGTAATAGAGATACCAGAAAGAGAAGAGGAAATAAGTCCCTATGTTATAAAGGTCAATTTGGCAGATACGTCTGATTCCCCCTCATGGGTATGTGATACCGAATGCAGAACTCATATCATCTCAGATTTAGATGGGCTCGAGGGAATTAGGTATCTGACAAAGAACGAGATGGTTCTACGAGTCATAAACAAAGCAAGAATTGTTGCTGTGGCTGTAGGAAATTATAAGCTTAGTTTAGAAACTGGATTAATACTAGCGCTACATAATTGCTATTATGTTCCTACTATTTCAAGGAACATCATCTCTGTGTCGGTTTTAGACAAAGAGGGACATCATGTAATAATAAAGAACAAACGTTGTTCTCTATACAAAGATGAGATGTTCTATACCAGTGCTAGACTATGCAATGGTCTTTATGTTATGAACATAGAAGGCAAAATCCTGAACATAGACACGAACCGGCTTCGTACTCATGAAGCGCATGCAGAAACTTCATGCAAATGGACTTCTGGGTTCGTGTGATTTAGAACCATACGATACATGTGAACCATGCTTAGTGGGTAAAATGACACGATCAGCCTTTAAGGGAAAAGGTGATCAAGTGAGTGAACCATTAGGACTGATACATACAAATGTATGCGGACCTATAAGTACACTCGCAACAGGTAACTATGGCTACTTCATAACGTTCACCGACGACTTCACTAGATATGGATACATATATCTTATGAAGCATAAATCGGAATCGTTTGAATTGTTCAAACAATTTCAGAACGAAGTAGAGAATCAACTTGACAAGAAAATAAAAGCCATTCGATCGGATCAAGGTGGTTAATATTTGAGTCAAGAGTTTGAGGATCATCTTAGGAGTTGAGGAATAGTATCCCAACTCACTCCACCAGGGACACCTCAAATGAACGGTGTGTCCGAAAGGAGAAATCGAACCTTGATGGATATGGTTCGATCGATGATGAACTTAGCCGATCTTCCTAAGACTTTCTGGGGATATGCTCTTGAAACATCCGCTTTCACACTAAACCGAGCTCCGTCAAAAGCTGTGGAAAAGACGCCATACGAGTTATAGACTGAAAAGGTTCCAAAGTTCTCTTTTCTCAAAGTCTGGGGTTGCGATGTTTATGTAATACGTTTACAAGGAGATAAACTAGCACCAAAATCAGACAAATGTCTCTTTGTTGGATATCCAAAAGAGACAAAGGGCTATTACTTCTAAAACCCATCAGAGAACAATGTGTTTGTTTCTCGTGATGGTGTCTTCCTTGAAAAGGAATTCCTTTCCAAGAAGAAAAGTGGGAGAAATATAGAGATCGATCGAAGAAATTCGATCTGAGCAACAAACTGACACTGATGTACCAATGTCAGAAATCGCGATTCCTAATTATTCATAGTCAATGGAAAGGGAAACGGAGGAAGAGATAGTAGATCTTGGAGATCCTCCGACGCAAAGCGAATTGGATTCGCAAGAGAACCCTCAAGGAGTTGAGAATATCTCACCTGTTGTTCGAGCCCCACGTAGGTCCGCAAGACTGATTGAATTATCTCAACGACAAGATATCTTGTTGATAGAAGATAATGAACCCAACACCTACACAGAAGCTATGACTAGCCCAGACTCCGAACAATGGGTAAGAGCCATGAAATCCGAAATGGACTCCATGTCTGAAAATCAAGTTTGGAACTTGGTTGATTTGCCTGATGGAGTAAAACCCATTGGTTAGAAATGGATTTTCAAGATGAAAACAGACAAGTCCAAGGAATAGACAATGAAGAAACCTTTCCCCCTGTCGCAATGCTTAAATCCATTAGGATTATTCTAGCAATTGCAGCTCATTACGATTATGAGATATGGCAAATGGATGTCAAAACCGCCTTCCTGAATGGGAATCTTGAAGATGATGTGTATATGACACAACCTGAAGGTTTTGAGGACTCCGAAAATGCTGGAAAAGTATGCAAGCTTCAAAGGTCCATTTATGGTTTGAAGCAAGCAAGTAGGAGTTGGAATCTTCGGTTTAACGAGAAAATCAAAGAGTTTGACTTTCTGAAGAACGAAGAGGAATCTTGTGTATACAAGAAGGTTAGTGGGAGCAACCTAATTTTCTTGGTCCTGTATGTAGATGACATACTGATCGTTGGAAACAACATTCCAATGCTTAACTCTGTAAAAGAGTGGCTTTGGAAGTACTTTTCAATGAAAGACCTAGGAGCTGCAAGATATATTTTGGGCATCAAGATCTATAGAGATAGATCAAAGAAGATGATTGGACTCAGTCAAGAAACTTATATTGATAAGATTATCGGGAGATTCTGATGTGAAATTTAGTTAACCTAATTAATAGGCTAATTAGACAAAATTAAAACTCGCAAGTGCACGAACCGTATGTGAATATGGTACGTATTACGAAGTCGATCCCACGAGGATTTGTTCGGAATTAAGTCTAAACCTAAAACTAACTAATAAACTAGGAAAGAAAATAGTTGATTTTGAGAAGATGTTGGAAAACTAAAATTGAAACTTAGAAAACAAAATAAATTTGTGAGGAAAACTATAAGTTGGTAAATCTAGGATATTGGAATTCACCACTAACAATCATATTCGAATTTAATGTCTAATTCAAACTATTATCCCTCTTTTGATAACTCAAAAATTGTTAGAAATCAATCTTCAATTTTCGGAAAATAAGACAATTAAACACTTTAACAATGATCAAAACCCATGACCCACTTCACTTAAAATATATTGCAATTCAAATCCAAGTTGTTAGTTTATTAGACTAACCGAAGTACGATTAATTTTGAAACTTTAAGAACATTAAAAGAGATAATAAAGTAAATATGATATTAGAATTCAAATACTCTTGTTAAGGTTTCATCCTATATCCTACTGGAAGAGTTAGAAACCCATGGATATTAAATACATGGTTCAATAATAATAGTCAAGTAAAAGAGAAAAGAGAAAGATAAAACCGAATTGAAAATTCATGAAGCCCGTTATTTCCGTCTTTCTCCAAAACTTGTCTTCTATTGTAGCTCAAGAGTCTCTCAAAATTATACTCCAAAAGAAGCTAATAAGTCTCTTGTGTTGCTCCTCTAAAGTTGCACTTAATGTTGGTGTGTGTAGTTGTCTTCTTATTGTATGGGTTAGACCTCTTTTTATATCACCTCAATAGCCAAAGATTTTGGAAACTATTAAAAAAATAGGAAAGCATATAGTTTAGGAACCCGTCAAATTCCGGAAACAGCACCACCACCTATGAAATTTTACCTATTAGTGGATGCTGACATCATGCTGATGTCATTACCACTTTATATTTTATTCTCGCGTAGGCAGGCAGCAACAGCCAACAACAGCTCTTTAATTAGTTTGATTCCAACCCTTACCACCTTTCACTATTTAGCATTTAGCCCCTAGTAAATGTCTTCTTGCAAACACAACCTTCTCTTAACCAGCTTCATCTTTAATAGTTCCCAAGTCACATATTTCTATGGAGATCACACTAATCTTCTTGTAATCAGTAACTTGTTTGTACATTTGAGAGTTTCCTTAAAAAACATGTAACTTAATTAACCTCATCAAAATTAACATGTAAAGACTATAAAATAAAGCCCAAAAATGGAGTACTTTACGTACTCATCAAACATCCCCAAACTTATATTTTGCTAGTCCTCCAGCAAAACAGAAAAATACTATATTAAGAAAAGAAAAAGAAAATCCTAACTTACTTTCGCAGGCAATCGCGATTGCACTTAGCATGTGCAAAAGAGTCGTTAAACCCCTAGGTTTCCCGTAGTGGACGAGTTGTGTCTCGTGAGGGTTTCTAGTGAATATACCCACAAAATTCATATTTCAAAATACAATAGGGTTCAAACTATTTATATTTTAAGAGGAGTCAAAATGGAATTTAGTTCGTCCAACGTCAGACTTTAGAAAGGTAATAGAAGAAAATCAAAGTTTAAGACACTATTCAAGTTCAAAAATTTTCTCACTAGTATTTGTTGCAAGCCAATATGAGCACCATTTGAGTTCTGAGAAAACAAAACTTCAATCCCTTTCCTAATACATTTCGCCTCGACTTCAGCCTCACGGACATACACTCAGAAATAAAAGTCACTCGGAATGGTTTACTCGCATGTGTGAGTATGAATATGGAAAAAGGACTCAACACATGATTTTAAGGACTAAAATTTCAGAGAGACGATCTCATGGAAGGAATTCAACCACTTTACTAAGGATGGGGAAGCTCACTCATCTTCTCACCTATTAACTATTAACTATCTAACGGTACCGTCCTAGAGGTAACAGATATGATGTCGAAATGGAAATTTTTTTTCTGAGGATATAGACTTTTTGTTACATCGGAACTTTAGTCCTTTGAAAATTTATTATTTTTCATCTTCTTGTGGTTGTAACTTTTTTTTTTTTTTTTTGTCTTCAGAGATTTTCACAGCTTCTCCCTTTTTTTTAATTGATTGTCTTCCTCTCAGATTTCTTTTGGACTAAGTGGTACGGTTGTATGATTTGTTATCCTCTACTATGGTACTGTTAATCTAGTTTCTCAGACTACAAGAATGAGGTTTATTTGCATTCCTGATAACATCCTCAGTGGCTGGAGAATTTAACTCACGAGATCAAATGAGTTTTCCAAAAATTACGAGGTCGAGTAGCTCTTCATTCTACTCGGAGTTTATGCAGAAGAGATCACTCGAAGGACATTGAAAGGCTCAGAAATCCTCACTGGGTTAAGTCTCCACTAATGATTAGTTTAGTTCTCTTAGTAGTGCTAACTCGTCACTATCATAGTACTCATATGGCTAGGTAACAAATATCCTTAAGACTCGAAATTCGTGACAAAATCTTCGGACAAAGATAGTATAACAACTAAGATCTAAAGCTATTAACAAGCTAAAATCCTCAACTAGCCTCACATAATTCTATCAACTCAAAAATTTTGAATTTTGAACCTTCTTGCATTTTGAAATAAGGGACAAATTTTTGTTTCCCCTATCCACAAACTTAAACCGAACATTGTCCTCAATGTTCTAAAATTGGACAAAGAGGAATGTAAAAAAAAATAAAAGGGTGAAAGGAAGGATATTACCAGATATTGGTGCCCCTAAACCTACTAAGTGCATGGGTTGCCTCTCAACAAGCGCTAAGTTTAATGTCTTCAGCCAGACCATGGTGACTCAAAGAAAAGAAAAATTATTATAGACCTACTGGATTCTGGCTTAGTGACTCCCTATAAAATAGTAATCGGAAAGTCTGAGGGTCAACCCAGAATGTGAAATATCCAATGAGGTCTAGTCTCACGTCTATGTAATGATATAACCATTTTAGTGAGACTCTCAAAGTGAATTAGCAATCCCCAAACTTAGATGATGCTAAAATCACTAAGTTTCGGAATACACTAAAGAGGACAGATATTGGGATAAAATGGATCCTCATAAACTTGACAAATGGATTGAGAGATCGTGTTAGAATTGACAGGTATTGATGAGACATGAAAATGTCCCATCTGGATCTCTTAATTTGGACTAGTTAGTCTATTTCGAGCCGTTACTCTGATGAATTGCTTGTTTCTCTTTCCCAGGTGTCTTTTACGGAATTCGATGTGAAAAACGGATAAAATCGAGAGAAAGACGTGTTAGGGGTATTTTGGTGATTTCTTGATTATGGTAAGTTTGGTCAACATTGGAGCTCGAATGGAAAGTACAGTCTAAGATGAACCCAACGGCGAAAACGGGAGTCCAATCGGAGTTCGGACGGGAAATTCATAGCTAGTCAAAGTTGGGGTATAAGTTAGTTGACCAAATCAGCTTGTGGACATGTGGCGCGTAAGTGGGAGGCAAAGCAGACGGCTCAGATAGGGTGAGGGATCTCTTCGGTTACAGAAAGTTGTACTTCGGGATCTTTTAGAGTGCTTAATCTCGTATACCCGCGTGCAAGTTTATACCATACTCCCCAGTCCATTCACCATCCAGATCCGTTCCCTAGGAATCTGACGGTTGCTGAATCTCTGTATACACGTGGATCAATCCGAGAGCGCGCTGCATCCCTTTCCAGCTACCCGCGCTGCACCGAATCATCTCACTTAAACAACTACCATTCAGAGCGCCCAGATTTTCTCTTTCTCGTTCTCTCATCTCTTTCTACTGTTAAAGCATCTTTTTAATTATAAATCGAGGAATAAAGAGAAAGAGATGAGACCGAGAGATTGAGAAAGAAGAGATTAGGAAGTTCTTACAGAAATAGGGAAAGAAGATATAGAGAGATTGAAAGAGGTGTGAGATTGAATATTTAAGAGGATTGATTGAGAAATTTTTAGAAAGATTTAGCTGCAGATTTGAGATTGATGAAGATTACTCTTCATTATTTTGGAAGGAACTCAGAAGAGATTCGGCTGGAGATTACCATATATCTAGAGAGGGAGCTGGTCGACTTTCTCTCTCTCTGGTCAAAATATTCCTTTTCTCTCTCTCTGGTGAGAGAAAAGGAAAGTTCAATATATTGCTTAACAGAGAAAGAGATTTGATTATCTCTTAACATAGAAGCTTTGATTGATTGAAATTTTTAGACAGAGAAGATGAGCTAGGTATTTCTGTTTCTCTATGGAAGATTTTAGAAGGAGAATCATGGTGATTGAAGGAGATATATTCAAGGAGAGAAGGATTTCTTATTCAAAAAATGGGCGTTTGGTCCAAATAATGGGGGGGAAATAAGCTAGTCGTCCAAAACCATTCGGCTAGAGCTGGGTCGGCTTTGAACAAAAAAAGAAAAACAGAAACCATCATAGTTCGGCCATTAACAGTCACAACCGAGAGCTGGAGAGAGAGAGAAAGAGTTTGAATCTTTTCTGTCTTTGTTTCTTTTTCTTCTTCTAATCCTTCCCTTTGTGAGAGAGAGAAGGTCAGATTGAAAGAGAGCTAGAGAGAGAAGGCTACTGATTTGTAGAGAGAGAGAGAGAGAGATTGAATCAATTATAAAATTTCATTATTTTTATCTTCTTCTTCTCTTTTCTTTACTGTTCGGTTAGAGAGAGAAAGAGAGAGTTATATTATTGTATTAGAGAGAGAAAGAGAAAGTTTAGAGAGAGAAAGAAGGAGAAAACAGTAGAGAGAGAGAGAAAAACCAGGTGAGGAAAATAATTTTCCCGCAGGGAATTCATTTCCGGGAAGACGAGAAAATCGTTTTCCCTGAGGGTGTGTTTGGCAGAATTCTGGAAAAACAGCAGGAAAATACATCCTATAAGGTCTGTTTGGTTGCAAATCAGAAGGAAAATTTGTGAGAAAAAGGTTAATTCTTCTCCAATTCTTTCTCCCTCACTTATTTTATTGATTTTTATCTCTCCTACCATGAGTATGATCTCTTTAGTTATGAGTAGCTAATTTATCTAATCTGGGGTTAGGATGAAACCTTAGTATCGCGTAAATGTCTGACTTTTTCAACTCATACCTAAAATCTTCGAAGTACTTTTAAATGATAAATTGATTTTTCTTATTTAAATTCATGATATGTCTTTCATTAACTATACGTATATTTTGATGATTCATGTTTAGACTAAGTGTCTTTAATGTCTCATGCTTAGGATTTGATAGTTAATAGTTAGATTATCACGTGAATATTTATTTTTGAAATCAAAACATTATATTTTGTTCTAAGAAAGTTGTATTTTCCGAGGATGATAGATTTGTCTCTCCTTGAGTTATAGAAGATCGAGTTGTCACTAATTAGGCAAGAGTTTACGCATATTTAGGTGGATTCCGAAACCCTAGACTTTCTCCATATAAAACTTCTCTTTACACTTTATTTCCCGTCATTTTGAATTATTTATTATTTTTCCCACCACAACATTTTACACCGAAGAAAATCCAAATTAGTTATAGGAGTCAGAATAGATTGACTTAGTCTCTGAGGAACGAACCGGTCTTACCGGAACTATTACTTGACGCCCGTATACTTGCGGGTGGTGACCTATTTAGGAAACTTTCTAGGCCCATCAGGTATTTCCATAGGAGGGACACGAATTTCCGAAAGACATGGTGCAAAATAATCTAAGAGATTTTCATATTCACCTAGACCCACACTCAAACTAAAAGGTGTTAAAATAGACTCATTAGGTTGTTGCATTGATATTTCCTCCAAGTTAGGTCTTAGCTCCTTAATTTCTGACTTTGGTATGGATACAGACAAACCTTCTAAAATTTCTTTCATTATGATGTCGTCAGTGTCTCTAAAGAAATCTAAAGTTTCACCTAAGTCTAGTGGGGCATCACTTTCATTTAAGATTTTAGCAAGCCAAAATTCATCATCTTCATCCACTGCTAAATAGATTTGATGTTCTACCACTGAAGGACTTATTCCCTTAATATCAACCGATGAGTCAGGTACTAATGGTTTGACTTCTAAAGGTTCAGGTTTGGCTTTCTACTTGAGGTGATCTACAATTGGAGTTGATTCTAACACAACATTTACTTCCTAGACATCTTCTTCCTTAGCAGCTGACTCAAAGTAAGCCAAAAGGAGCTCTAGTGTATCTTGAAATAATGTGGTTGGCAGAAAATCTTGAAGTAATAATTCAATTAGGTCTGCCTCATCAAATTCGTCACGATTAGATGGGCGCAGTCCAGCATTGAAAATGTTTAATTCGCCTTTCATGCTACCAAATGACATCCTCAACAACCCACTTCTACAAAAAATGATTGCATTTGACGTAGCAAGGAATGGCCGACCTAAGATAATTGGGATTTGGCTATTGACATTTTCGACTGGCTCAGTATCTAAGATTATGAAGTCAACAGGAAAAATGAGATCACCCACTGTAATCAATACATCCTCAACAATACCACGTGGACTTCTTACAGAACGATCAGCTAATTGAAGCATTACAGTTGTGGGTTTCATCTCCCCTAGTCCTAGCTGTAAATAGCGGTCTAAGGCAAAAGATTGACACTGGCACCTAAATCAAGTAAAGCACGCTCTATATGATGTTCTCCTATAGTGCAGGGAAGTGTCGGGCTACCAGGGTCCTTATACTTAGGAGGGAGTTGCTGCTCTTTAATGATGGAGCTGACATTCTCAGTTAATAAAACCTTCTTGTGTACTTGTGGTTTATGCTTATGAGTACACAATTTCTTTAGGAGTTTTGCATAAGCAGGAATCTGCTTGATTGCATCAAGTAGTGGAATGCTAATGTTTACTTCTTTAAGAATATCCATTAATTCATTAGCATTTGCACCCTTTCTATCCGCAGCTAACCTTTCAGGAAAAGGAGCTGGAATGGTACGGAGCTGCTCAGGTGAACTCTTGTCTATACTCTTAGAAGGTGGCTTTCTATCTAGTAGCTCTTTGGTGGGTGAGGTAGTAGTTTTATACTTTTCAGGTTCCTCCTCCTCATCACCTATAACTTTTCCATTCCTAAGTGTAGTGACCGCTTGTACTTGTTCTTTTGTCTTTGAAGAACTACTTTCAGACACTCCTTTTGGGTTTGGTTGAGGCTGGCTAGGGAATTTACCAGGTTCCCTTGCACTTAGTGTATTTGCCAATTGACCTATTTGTGCCTCTAAATTTAGAAATTACTGGGCTTGGGAGTTCATCGTCTGAGTTGTTGTTTCTTGGAACCGAGCATTACTCTAGGCGAGTAATGATAGAGATTCCTCTAAAAACAACAACTTTTGTTGAGTAGGAGGGTTTTGCACAGTTGGTTCTTTAAGAAAACCGGGAGGAGTAAGAATATTCTCAGATTGAGTGATATGAGTTTGCCCGTTGGACCATGAGAAATTAGGATGCTTTCTCCACCCTGGGTTATAGGTGTTAGAGAACGGATCAAACCTTTGTTTGTTCTCATACCTTTGATTATGATAAAGAGCATTGACTTGTTCATGTTCACTAAAGAATAAGGTGCATCGGTTACCCGTGTGTGTAGGATCTCCACAAACCAAACATGGGTAACTTACTGGTTCATTTCCTACACTCATAACCGGATTTGGTGTGCCCCTAGACTCGACAGAAGACTTTTGTTTACCTATTTCAACGGCCTCTAATCTTTTTGCTAAATCAACAAAAGCTGGATGGGATTCTATATGGTATATGCCCCCCTTGTTAGCTACAGTCCTCCTAGGCTCTTTAAAGGGTTCCCATTGGTGAGATTTCTCTGCCCCATCATAGAGGTACTCCATTGCCTCTTCCACTGTTTTATTCACAAATCCACCATTGTAGAACGACTCAACCATGGTTTTAGTTTGATAATCTAGTCCATCGTAGAGAATCTGGACTAATCGTATTTTCTCGAAACCATGGTGAGGGCATTGTAAGAGGAGGTCGTTAAACCTCTCTAAATAACTACTAAGGGACTCTCCATCTTGCTGCACAAAACCTGTAAGTTTTTGCCTAATGGTAGTGGTTTTGTGTTTAGGGAAGAAGTTTTGAAGAAAAGTTGTGGTTAACTCTTCCCAATTACTGATTGACTCGGGTTGCAAAGCGTGCAACCAAGATTTAGCTTTCTCTTTCAAAGAAAAGGGAAACAACCTCAGTTTTAACTCATCCTCAAACATATCTCTATATTTCATGGTTGAACAAATCTCCTCAAATTCCCTAATATGGTGACAGGAATTCTCATTTTCCGCACCACGAAAAATAGGCAACATTTGGATCATACCCGGTTTTAGCTCAAAATAAGCTGTGGTGACAGGCAACTGAATACACGACGGACGACTAGTCCTTTTGGGGTACATGTACTCTCTTAGAGTTAGTGGAGCATTCTCAATCCTACGTTGATCTATGTTCTCACCCATTACTTCAACAAATTCACCTCCTTGATCTCTTTTAATAAAACGACCTAAGTGATCACGAGGTCTAGGTGGCATAAACTGACACGGATAGAGAAGAAAATATTTTTTTTCGAAAACAAGCACAATCACGCTGATTCCACCAAGCAACCTAAACAGAATCTAGCAACAAGTTATTAGACGTAGATTCAGAGAATGGCTTGACAGATTTGCCAAATAATCTAGACAGCTTCTACTTCGCCACAACACTTGAACTATGACTGTTATAAGGGTTACTCGATCAAAGTACACGGTAAACAATTCTCCAGGAAGACAACCAGCTATGAAAGCTGAAAATAACCGTCTTCCTTCGGCAACATTTCCTCTTCTCGAGGCGGCCTTTTTGACAAAAATTGCCTAACACGTTTTCCTCTGAGAATGCCCAAATAAAAATCGAGTTCTAGAGTTGTTTATGAAGGTCCTACGAGCTCGATACCCTAGGGTCGCTGTCTAAATCAGATTTTAATTTTTAACGAGGCTTAGGATCGCGTATGTTGTTTCCTAATTGGGCAAGAGTTCAGTGGTGAAATCCGACTCCTATCTTGTAACTGGGTTCGTGCCCTTACTAGAATGCTTACACTAAACAGTTCGGCAAAACAATTAGGCACACGAATTCACACAATTACCCACTGACAGGAGATTCGTGGGTGATCAGAAAAGTTACCTCCCGTTATAGGCGGGCGACGACCTTTGCAGACGACCAGGACCACTTTTTCCTCAAGTGTTTGAATCCGAGGCTTTTTTTTTTTTTCTTCACCTCTTGCTAAATCTGAAACAATCACAAATAACCAGAATTTAGAAAGCTCCTAAAAAAAAACTAGACACAAATAAATAAATATATATATTTTTTTTAAAGCAAATAAATTCCTAAACTACTAGTTTAAAAATCATTTCCAAATTTAGAAACAATTCCTAAAAACACAACACCGGCAACGGCGCCAAAAACTTAATTTGAAATCTAGTTAACCTAATTAATAGGCTAATAGACAAAATTAAAACTCGCAAGTGCACGAACCGTATGTGAATATGATACGTATTACGAAGTCGATCCCACGAGGATTTGTTCGGAATTAAGTCTAAACCTAAAACTAACTAATAAACTAGGAAAGAAAATAGTTGATTTTGAGAAGAGGTTGGAAAACTAAAAATTGAAACTTTGAAAACAAAATAAATTTGTGAGGAAAACTAAAAGTTGGTAAATCTAGGATATTGAAATTCACCACTAACAATAATATTCGAATTTAATATCTAATTCAAACTATTATCCCTCTTTTGATAACTCAAAAATTGTTAGAAATCAATCTTTAATTTTCGGAAAATAAGACAATTAAACACTTTAACAATGATCAAAACCCATAACCCACTTCACTTAAAATATATTGCAATTCAAATCCAAGTTGTTAGTTTATAAGACTAACATAAGTACGATTGATTTTGAAACTTTAGCACATTAAAAGAGATAATAAAGTAAATATAAATACTCTTGTTAGGGTTTCATCCTATATCCTAGTGGAAGAGTTATAAACCCATGGATATTAAATACATGGTTCAATAATAATAGTCAAGTAAAAGAGAAAAGAGAAAGATAAAACCGAATTGAAAATTCATGAAGCCCGTTACTTCCGTCTTTCTCCAAAACTTGTCTTCAATTGTAGCTCAAGAATCTCCCAAAATTATACTCCAAAAGAAGCTAATAATTCTCTTGTGTTGCTCCTCTAAAGTTGCACTTAATGTTGGTGTGTGTAGTTGTCCTCTTATTGTATGGGTTAGACCACTTTTTATATCACCTCAATAGCCAAAGATTTTGGAAACTATTAAAAAAAATAGGAAAGCATTGAGTTTAGGGAATCCGCCAAATTCCGGAAACAGCACACCACTGCCTATCAAATTTTACCTACTAGTGGATGCTGACATCATGCTGATGTCATCACCACTTTATATTTTATTCTCGCGTAGGCAGCAACAGCAGCTCTTTAATTAGTTTGATTCCAACCTTTACCACCTTTCACTATTTAGCATTTAGCCCCTAGTAAATGTCTTCTTGCAAACACAACCTTCTCTTAACCAGCTTCATCTTTAATAGTTCCCAAGTCACATATTTCTATGGAGATCACACTAATCTTCTTGTAATCAGTAACTTGTTTGTACATTTGAGAGTTTCGTTCAAAAACATGTAACTTAATTAACTTCATCAAAATTAACATGTAAAGACTATAAAATAAAGCCCAAAAATGGAGTACTTTACGTACTCATCAGATTCAAAATGGAAGACTCTTGGAGAGGATTTCTACCCATGACACATGGTACGGTGCTTAGCAAGACTCAAAGTCCCCGAGATCTAGATGAGCTAGCACACATGAAGAAGGTGCCTTATGCTTCGGCAATAGGATCTATCATGTATGTTATAATCTGCACTCGCCCAGACATTTCATATGTCTTGAGCATGTGTAGTCGTTACCAATCAAATCCAGGTGAGGAACACTGGACCGCAGCCAAGAATATCATGAAGTACTTAAGAAGGACAAAGGATCACTTCTTCGTATATGGCGGGAAAGAAAAACTAATCGTAGAAGGCCATGTGGATGCGAGCTTCCAAACGGACAGAGATGATTTTCGATCACAGTCGGGTTACTTCTTTTGTGTAAACGGAGGAGCAATAAGCTGGAAAAGCTCAAAGCAGACTACTGTAGCAGACTCTACCACAGAAGCAGAATACTTAGCCGCTCCAGAAGCAGCGAAGGAGTTTGGATCAAGAAGTTTATCTCTGAACTTGGTGTTGTTCCTAGCATTGAAAAGGGAATAACTATATATTGTGACAACAATGGAGCTATTGCCAAAGCTAAGGAACCAAGAGCACACCAAAAGTCCAAACATATCCAAAGGAAGTACCACGTGATAAGGGGAATCGCAGAGCGAAAAGATGTGATCATTGCAAAGTCCATACGGATGACAAAGTAGTCGATCCGTTAACTAAACCATTACCACAACCCAAACATGAGACTCATACAAAGGGCATTGCTATAAAGCGCATCGAAGAATGGCTTTAGGCTGTAATTGAATTAATGAAAGGAGTTTTATGTAATCAATTAGCTACATTCAATAAAAGAAATAAATAAGTTATTTCAGTCATTAAATAATATTTTAGTGTTTAATAGACAGCCCAAAAATAATGAGGCATTCCAAGTAGGTTTATCAGATGCGTGATCTGGTAAATGAAACCCTACTGAGTGAACTTGGAATAGATTCATTATTAACTCCCTAGTCTAGGTCATTGCATGGGCAACAATGACTAATGAAGACTAGCATGTGAGATTGACTGATAGCGATGTTTCATGGGCTATTAGGATATAGTATTCGAGTCAATTACATGAGTGTATGATTGGAAATATACATTGGATAACCCAATCATGAGAGTTCTTCAAATATTGGAAAATGTCATGAACACTCATACGCAAGATTGGAGAGATTCCTTAAATCTGAGTGCTCCACTCATCTTATGTAAGGAATGTCAAACTTTGGTACCGTTAAACACCAGCCGTAAAAAAGAGGTTATAAAGGCGGATTACTAGGTGGGGCACGATAGACATGAAGATAAGTGGGAGTACAAGACTGGATTATGTCCTTGATGAGACATGAAAATGTCCCACCTGAATCTCATAACTCGGGTCAGTTAGTTCAATTCGAGCAGTTACTCTGATAAATTGTTTATTTCTCTTACTCAGGTGTCTTTTGCGGAGTTTAGCTCGAAAACGAGTAAAAATGGGATAAAGACAAATGAAGGGTATTTTGGTCTTTTGTTGAGTATGGTGATTTGGCCTATGTTTATATCAGATGAGGGGTGAAGTCGAAAACGAACCCAACGGCGAAAACGAAAGTCGAATCAGAGTCCGAATGAGAAAGTTGGACAAGGTCAAAGATCAGAGTCAAAGAAGGTTGACCAAATCAATAGATGACATGTGGAATGAAGTCTGACGTCGAAGGGTAAATTTTCGGTACTATATTGGGCACTTGCGGGTGATTGTCGGGATCTATTCTAAATATTGATACCATGTGATGCGGGACGTGATGCCATGGTACTCCAAGTTGTTATCCGTTCAAATCTGGCGGCCACCGAAGCTTTCTAGACATGTGCGCCAATCTGAAGTGTGTTGCAGTTATTTATAGTGCTCCGAGATGCACCCTAGAGATCCATGTGAGACACATGTGACGCCTCGTGTCCCAAAATAAACAGGATCACGCCCCGGCAAGTCACAGACGAGACAGAAATCCGGCATAGTCTCCTCTGTAAATCGAACCGGTCGCACCTGTAAAACCTGTCCTGCAAACCATACATTCACATAAACAAGAATAAACTATTAAGAGGAAGCTAAACAAACTCAACTCAGTTCGGGTCGAAACCCGAACCACAAAAAAAATACAAACGCCTCGTAAAACACCGATACAACTTATAAACAACTCTAAGTTTTACGTATATACATATTAGAGTTTGGTTTGTGCAATAATTACATAACTTGGAAATAATGAAAAACCAATAAACAAAACCAAAGACAACGACATAACCCTGCTAGCCTCGTCAGACAAGATCACCGGCTAGAATACAACTCCGCCTCGAGGCTACGGCAAAGCACCTACACACTAACAACTGGTAGGGGGTCAGAATACTCACCGACATGAGTTATTTTGGTAGAAGACCAATCCAAAAGTCATCACGTTTTCAAAAGTTCATTTAATAAGTTGTAAACATCATGACAAAGCGAGTTATCAAACCAGTTCCGTATATACTATATACAAAACCATTTTCCTTTATCTAGCAAGCAATAGCAGTGATCAGCTGTCCACCCATGGTGCGCTCCCAATAAGAGGAGAGTTCCTCAGGAGAGCCTAGAGTGCGTTAGATAGTACCAGCCCATTTAGGCACTAGCTAATGCACTACGTCTCCTCGAGATAGAGACTTACCCTTAGCCTGTAAGTCCCTCTCCCACTAAGGGACTCCGCAATCATTGAAGAGTTTACCTCATGATACATATATACCTTAAGTATATAAATACATTTTTTATCACCGAGTTCGAATAAGAGAGCCGTCCCCCAATTATTACCATGGAAGGACCTGAACCTCATTCTCTTCGGTACCCTGTCATGCATCTAATGCAATCTTTCAAAATCAGTTACATTCATATCTCAAAACCAATATTCTCATTCAATCTCGAAACCCATTTTCTCATTCAAATCATTATCTTATCAAACACGGAAGTGGAACAACCAAGAGTCATATCGCCACAAAGCAGAGGGATCCCAATCAATGTCACCTCCCAAGCGAGCGGTCAGGGTGTACGACCCTGAGCCTCGAGCTGGAGGCACGAGCACCAATGGCTAGCAAGTGAAGCACTCTACTCCCACAGGTCTCATGACTAGTGTCGCCCACCTCACCGGTCTCACACGGATTACAACCGTGTCCACATGTCATCCTACCCTCAATGCCTACGTGCCCGTAGGTTGACATAATCCGCAGTCGGGTACATAGAAGAAAATCCCAGTAGTTCGCAATCACAGTAAAAACAGTTCGAAAGCATTTCTCATATCTCAGTAAAAACATTCAACCATATTCCAGTTCATCATTTAAAATCGAGTTTCATGCTCCCTAAACTCTAGTTATAATGGCGCATAATACAACTATAGAATCTGGCATATTAGTTATCTATAAAACCATGCTGGATAAAGGATTTAGAACCCCTACCGCAGTCCTTGCATCACCAAAGACTCCCCGCCTACCAGACGACCTTATTCCTCCTCATTCGCATACTCTGGGATAAGGAAGAATAACCAAAACCGAATAGAAACATTAGGTTCTTATACTAAGAACTTTCGTAAATAAAAAGAATCAGTAAAAGAAAAACATGAAAACTTAAAAACAAATTCGCTAACTTCGAAAGACTTCAAGTATCTATCGAATCGATCTCTAACTTCGTACCTATGTCTCCTGAATATCGAAAATGCCTACGAACCAATCAACCAACTTCCCATAATTTCTATTTCTCATTTTAGAGTATCCATAAGCTGACAAATCATATAATGAATTCCATACTATAAATCTATAGCTGAAACTGTCCATTTATATGAAATATGATAAAATTCGGGTAACTATCTCTGTTCCAATTTATTACAAAAACTAGTCCAAATATGAAATTCGAGCCGTAAAATAATTCGACAGCACCCCGTATATATATGGTCACCCCAAAATAGTCCATAACATTCTAAACATAATCTTGAACATAAATCATTAGAAGAAATCGAATAATAATCGTCTAAATAGCTCCAAATTTCGACCCCAAATGAAATTAGTACAACTATACACTTATCGAAATAACCATCAAATAACCACCAGATTAAGATGAAATAGGTAGTTCCGAACGGATAGATATGTAGAACAAGTCGATTAGAATTACCTGGAATAAATTTCGTTTAATTTCGACAACCGAGCGCGAAGAAATTGACGACGGAACATTCGAACCATTAAACCTCCCAAACTTCACGACCAAAACCATTTCATATTTTTGTTCTCTGTTGTGTAAAAGTGGGTAAAAGTGGGTTAAAGAAAAGGATTTTTGAGTGAGAAGCCCAAAAAATGAAAGGTAAATAAGCATTACCCCCAGCCCAAAACAAAAATGAGAACCAGTCCAAATTGTCAGGACAACTCACATTTTTCTGGTTTTTATTTTATTTATCCCTCTTTTACCCCTTCACGGGAAATTTCCGTGTTTTCTGACAATCTGACGGATGACAGCGAAGCAATTAATTCCCCGTACATGACGTAATGTCAGAGAAACATTCAGATTTTTTGAAAATTCAAAAATGGCGCCATTTTTTGACGAAATTTCAGGCAATTTTTTTGGATCCCGCCCATTATATTTTGTTTCAACTCCTTCTTTCTTCTTATTTATACATCCAAAAATCTTCTTGAGCATTCTTATTTTGTTTCAATCTCTAAGAACATAAATTTTCTGTTCTTTCTCTCTCTAAAAGTTTTATGTTCTTATTTTTGGATGTTCATCATTCTTATTTTGTTTCACATTTTATCTTATTCATCTCTTTCAATCTCTAAAATATCAAAGTTTTCTGTCTTTCTCTCTCTAAAAATTTTATGTTCTTATTTTTCTTCTTCATCATTCTTATTTGTTTCACATTTTATCTTCTTCATCTCTAAAAACATCAAAGTACAGAACCAAATGGCCAGTGCACAGAACCATTCCCAGTACAGAAGAAAAGTCCCAGTTCAAAAGTGTACAGTACTGAACCGAATGGCCAGTACACGGAACAATTTCCGGTGCACAAGAAAATTCCCAGTACAAAAATGTCTAGTACATAGCCAAATGGCGAGTACACAGAACAATTCCCAGTAGACAAGAAAATTCCCACTACAAAAATGTCTAGTACATAACCAAACTTTATCCCCTTCCAACACGTCCCACATGCATGCACGACCAAAGTGGTTGGGATTCGATTTAAGCCCATGCCACATGTCGCTATATAAGGTGGGCAGAATTACTTAGTTCTTTTTAAGTCCCTGAGTTTTGTCTATATTACAAAATACCCCCAAAATTGTCCTCTTTGCTGATTTAGCCCCTCTTTTGACTTGACCCAAATGTCAAATAGTCCTTCAACTAACCTTGAAACATGGGATGTTACAATATCTCTCTCCCTTTCGTCTTTATCACTTGATAAGTAAAATTCTAATTCTAGAGAGAGAGAGACGTTCTCTCTAGACAAGCAAGAAAACAACCGAATATAGAAAGAACAGAGATGAAGGAAGATTTGTTTTGGACAGGAAAGGAAGGAATTGATTTTAGAGCTGGAAACCGAGAGGATGAAGATTGAAACTGATCTTATTGCTTGTGAGAATAAGGAGCCGATATATTTTAGTGGGAAGGAAAGATTGAAGAAGATGGATTTTGAAGAGAGAGGATCCCACCATTGCAGTATAAAACCAGAGCTTAATCACTTTCTTTATACCTCATCTTTTGGGGAGAACAGAGCTTCAATATATTTCTTCTCCTTCTCTGGGCTTCAAGGTTTGATTTTTAGAGAGAAGGAGAAGAATAACAAATTGCTGAAACAGGGATCTTCATCTTCTCTTCTCATCTTTTGCTTTTTTATTATTAAGGAAATTTCTGAGAGTTGTAGAAAGAGAGAGAGAGGTTGAAAAACAGCTTTTGGAAATAGAGAAGTAAATTTTTAGAATCTTATTTACTTTCTCTCTTTGATTTATTGAGTTCATGTTTCATCTTTTTATCATATTTACAGAGTGTCTTAGAGAAAGGTAGAGAGCTTGAATAGAACCTTCGTCTTTTTCTCTTCTTTAGACAACATCTTTTTATGTAACAGGTTAAAGAGAGAGAGAGAGATAACTGAGTTGTTCTTTATTGCTTGCTGTTTTAGTGAGAAAGAGAGTAGTTCTTTGAGTTTTATTTATGTCTTTGTGAGAGGGATTCGATAAAAACTCATCACACCCGTCTTTTTGTTCTCCATCATCAAGGTTCATCACCATCACAAAAATGTCTATCATTTGGTGATATTTCTCTTACTTTTCTTTTGCCTTTAATTTTTATAATGAAACTCGTTTTGATGAATTTGATAACCATGTATAGATAATCTTCTCAATCTTGGATTTATGATGAAGTTTTGACATATGATTATGATGCAATTCTCATGCCTTAATATCTTGATGTGTTTGATTATAGGAATATTGAATTCTTAGTTTCGATAAATGACGATTTCTTCATTGACTGTGCTTTCGACTTGATACACTATACTCAGGTTTAGTTCTTTGATAGTGTATGCTTATAGATTGATGGTCAATAGTTGAAAGTTTAATATATCAATGCTTTGGATTTAGACTTTAATTATTCTCGGCTTTAACTAGACTATTTTCCAGGGTTCGGTATGATAGGGTACCGAAACTTGAGTTATAGTAAAGATATGCATGATTAGGTCTTCATTAGAATGTGTTAAGATGGATTCTAAAATCCTAGATTCTTCTCCCCCATTTGAGTTCATTTTTATTGTTTGTTTCAGTATTTGATTTTAGCATCACCAAAAACCAATTTCCAAAGGAAATGTGCTACTTCCAAGTTTTAGAACGGGTTTGACTAGTCTCTGAGGATCGACCCCGGTCTTACCGGGATTTTACTACTTGACCACCGTGCACTTGCGGTATAGACCTATTTAGGGTAACCTTTTAGGCCCATCAAGTTTTTGCCGCCGTTGCCGGGGACTAAGTTTTAAATTTGTTCTAATCTTGGAAAGTTTTTATTTTTGGTAAGTATTGACTTTTTCAATACTTTGACTTGCTTCTCTGTTTTTGGTGCGTAGAACACTAAGGAGCTGAAGAGGAGGCGCAACAAGGAGGAGGACCTCAAAAGAAGAAATTTACAGCTTTTATTTTTTGTATTTATTTTGGTGAGAAAGAGAGACTTTAGATTTTCTAGTTTTTATTTTTGGATTTAAGTTTTGACCCTAATTTAAAGGGCTTAATTGCAATAGAAACTAAAGAAGCCTCGGGTTCGAACACTTGAGGGAAGAGTACTGGCCCGGGTCGTCTGCAAAGGTCGTCGCCCGTCTTGAACGGGAGGTAACTTTTCTGATCTCCCACGAATCCGCTGTAAGTGGGTACTTGTATGTTTTTGTGTGCCTCATTGATTTGACGAACTGCTTAGTTTAATCGTCTTTAGTAAGGGCACAAACCCCACGACAAGATAGGAGTCGGATTTTATCACCGATCTCTTGCCCATTTAGGAAACAACGTTGCGAATCCTAAACCTCACTTAATATTAAAATCTGGTTTAGACATTGGCCTTAGGGTATCGAGCTCATAGGATCTTTAAAACAATTCAGGAACTAGATTTTTATTTGGGCATTTCAAAAGGGAAAGTGTCATACAATTCTTTAAAAAAGGCCGCCTCGAGAGGAGGAAACGTTGCCTCAGGTTGGACGGTTGCAATTTTTCGTAGTTGGCTGTCACCTGGAGAATTGTTTGACCATAGTACTTTGACGGAGTAACCCTCATAACAATCATAGTTCAAGCTTTGTTACGAAGTAGGAGTTGTCTAGATTTTTAAGTGAAATTAACCAACCTGTTTGTCGTCTAGATTTTGTTTAGGTTGACTGGTTGAGTCAGCTTGATTGTGGTTGTTTCCCTTTTAAGATCTTCGTAGTGCTTCCTCAGTTTTCGATTTTCAAAAAAAAAAATTGAAAGGGAGATGGATAGATCGTGGTCCCAACATAATGACAGAAGTGACGAGAGATCTTCAAATCTACCATGGTGGTACTTAGCAAGTGGTCATAATAGTGTTAGTCATCCTAGATACAATGTGCATAATGATGGTCGTAGGAATTATTATCAAACTCAAGAAGGTTATGAACCATATTATAGATATCCTGACAGATCATCTTACATGCATTATAGTAGAGAGTCTTATGCTCCAAATGTGTCCCAACCTCAATGGGATAACATTGAAACTAATGACTCTTACATGCAGTATAACGAAGAGTTTTATGCTTCATATGTGTCTCAACCTCAATGGGATAACGGTGAAACTGTTGACTCCCCATCTTTAACATCATCTTCATTGGCCCAAACTGTTAGTGATCTTCAAAAGAGTATGTTCGATTTTTGTCAGAATTTAGAAAAACAGACTGACAGTATTTGCGGAACTATACAAGAAATACTCAGTAGGACAACTAAAGTTATAGAAGAGCATAATGTTGAGTACAAACACAGCACCCTGTGTATGATGATGAGGATACTATTTTAGAGGACTATAGTTCTCCCGAAAACATCGTTATTGAGCCTAAAATTTCAGAAACTGTGGAGCCCAATATTGAGATATCCTCTCATAGTACCAAAGTTGAAATCCCTTCAGGTCAAAATGAAGAGTTTGCTAGAGTTGAAGATGATGAGAAACCTAAACTCCCAACTAAGGATGATGAATCATGGTTGACCGATTTGTTAAATGAGTGTAATGACCCGTCTGACTTAGGCGAAGATCTAGAATGTTTAGAGGACCCCGATTACATCGTGATAAAAGAGATTACAGAATGTCTATCCGACCTGAGTTTTAGGGATTGTGAGTCTGATAGTAAGGTTTCTCCATTGAAGGAACCCGAAGCACCGGTTTTAGAGAAACCTATTTTAAGTTTGGGCGTCATTGATAGTCCTCTAGATAATTTTGCATTTTGTCCTTCAGATACATGTGTAGATTTTGAAACACTCTCTCTCTCCCTCTGTCTGTCATCAATATAATGACCCCTTCTATCCGGTCTGTGATCTCTCTGGTGCAGTACCATACTTTACGACCTCATTATCGTTTAAGTTTGGGGATTGCCTTCTATCTTGATAGTCTCACCTACACTATCACCAAATTATTTAAGTGTGAGACTATCGTTCACTGAAAACTTTGTGTTTTGGGTGGACCCACAGATGTATCGATTATTGGTTTACAGTTAGTTACACTTCTGTAATCCAGTAGGTATAGTTCTTTCTATTTTTTCGAGTCATATGTTTCGTCTGGCTGAAGACGTTAAACTTAGCGTTTTCTGGGAGGCAACCCACGGTTAGGACGTTGGAATCAAGTAATATCTTTCCCTTCACCCTGTTATTTTTTGCATAGTCTTCAAAACATTGAGGACAATGTTCGGTTTAAGTTTGGGGATAGGGGATTGAAATTTTTACTAAGTCCTTATTTCAAAAGGGTTAAAAAAAAATTAATTTTTGGATTGAAAAAGTGAATCTAGTTGTTTTTGTTTGTTAATAGTTATAGAATCTAGTTGGTCGGACTAGCCATGTGTTAAAGGTTTTTCCACGAATTTTGAGTCTTGAAGTTGTCTGTGCACTAGCCACGTGAGTATTAGATTGGTGAAGGGTAGACTTTTCTGAGAGAACTTGATTGATCATTAGTGGAGACTTAACCCATGTGAGATTCTGAGCCTTTCTTTTTGTGCTTTGAGAGATCTCTTCTGCACTAACTCCGAGTAGAGTGAAGAGCTACTCAACCTTGTAATACTAAAAGAGCTCATTCGATCTCTTGAGTTCAAATTTTACAACCACTAGGAATGTCATCAGGAATGCAAACCTTCTCTTGTAGCCTGAGAAACTTGAAAGCAGTGTCAACTAGAGGAAGATAGAAAATTTTATCCATCACTTAGGACCCTAAGAATAAGGCATGAAGCACAGTGGAGAGAATTATACCCAAGGAAAGCGTTAAGAAAGTATGTTGTGTACTTTGAGTTTTATTACCAGAAGTGTATCAAAGAAAAAAAGAAAAAAAAAGTATTGAAAAGAAAAAAAAAATTGTTTAGTTGTTTTTAAATGTTTATCCCTTGAAGTAGTTCTTGAAGATTTGAAGACGTTGAGTCCTCAGGCGTTTTGGTCACATCCTCAGTAGAGCCTATTGACCTCTAGGAAGCATTGTTAGACAGTTGATCAGATGAGAAGAGTTGGTTACATCTCATTCCATATTAGTGGTTGTTTCCTTTCTATGAGATCAGTCGTTTACGAAAAATTTAGTCAGTCTTTTGTAATGTGTTGAGTTTTCCTTCATACTCATACTCACACATTGAGTGAACCATTTCTAGTGACTTAAATTTTTGAGTGTATGACCGTGAGGCAACAGTCGAGGCGAAATATATTGAGAAAGTAACCGAGGTCGTGTCTGTTCGGAACTGAAATGATACTCATGTTGGCTAGTCACGTGCACTTAGGGTCTTGATTACTAGTGAAGGGATTTTTAGCGGTTGTATTGTTTGGTTGACTTGGATTTTGTTTCTATTAGCTTTTAAAAATTTCTATCGGATAAACATTTTTTAGTCCATGTCATATTTAGATCCTTCTGGATTTTCGAAATTTTTGGAATTTTGTGGGTATATTCACTGCAAACCCTCACGAGACAAAACTCGTCCTCTAGGGTAACCTAGAGGTTTAACGGCTTGTTCCACGTGCCAAATGCAATCGTGATTCCCTAACAAAGTGGTGAATCAGAATCCGAATGAGAAAGTTAGACCAAGCCAAAGATCAGAGTCAAAGAAGGTTGACCAAATAAGTAGATGACATGTGGCATGAAGTCTGACGTCGAAGGGTAAATTTTCGGTACTATATTGGGCACTTGCGGGTGATTGTCGGGATCTATTCTAAATATTGATACCATGTGATGCTGGACGTGATGCCATGGTACTCCAAGTTGCTATCCGTTCAAATCTGGCGGCCACCGAAGCTTTCTAGACATGTGAGCCAATCTGAAGTGTGTTGCAGTTATTTATAGTGCTCCGAGATGCACCCTAGAGACCCATGTGAGAGCCAGCGAATGCTTTGACCATCGCCCAGATCTGAAAAGAAAAGTATTTCCTAATATCTCTCTCCCTCTTGTCTTTATCACTTGATAAGTAAAATTCTAATTCTAGAGAGAGAGAGACGTTCTCTCTGGACAAGCAAGAAAACAACCAAATATAGAAAGAACAAAGATGAAGGATGATTTGATTTGCACAGGAAAGGAAGGAATTGATTTTAGAGCTGGAAAGCAAGAGGATGAAGATTGAAACTGATCTTATTGATTGTGAGAAGAAGGAACCGAATATATTTTTAGTGGGAAGGAAAGATTGAAGAAGATGGATTCGATTGAATCGAGATTTTGAAGAGAGAGGATCCCACCATTGCAGTATAAAACCAGAGCTTAATCACTTTCTTTATATCTCATCTTTAGGGGGGAACAGAGCTTCAATCTATTTCTTCTCCTTCTCTGGACTTCAAGGTTTGATTTTTAGAGAGAGAAGGAGAAGAATAGCAAATTACTGAAACAGGGATCTTCATTTTCTCTTCTCATCTTTTGTTTTTTTTTATTATTAAGGAAATGTCAGAGAGTTGTAGAGAGAGAGAGAGGTTGAAAAACAGCTTTTGGAAACAGAGAAGTAAATTTTTAGAATCTTATTTACTTTCTCTCTTTTATTTATTGAGTTCCTCTTTCATCTTTTTATCATATTTACAGAGTGTCTTAGAGAAAGGTAGAGAGCTTGAATAGAGTCTTCATCTTTTTCTCTTCTTTAGACAACATCTTTTTATTTAACAGGTTATAGAGAGAGATAACTGAGTTGTTCTTTATTGCTTGTTGTTTTAGCGAAAAAAGAAGCAATAAGATTAAAGAGAGTGAACTTCTTCATCTTATTGTGAGTGATAGATTAAAGAGAGTAGTTCTTTGAGTTTTATTTGTGTCTTTGTGAGAGGGACTCGATAAAAACTCATCGCACCCCATCAGCCCCGTCTTGTTGTTCTCCATCATCAAGGTTCATCACCATCACAAAAATTTCTATCATTTGGTGATATTTCTCTTACTTTTCTTTTGCCTTTAATTTTTATAATGAAACTCGTTTTGATGAATTTGATAACCATGTATAGATAATCTTCTCAATCTTGGATTTATGATGAAGTTTTGACATATGATTATGATGCACTTCTCATGCCTTAATATCTTGATGTGTTTGATTATAGGAATATTGAATTCTTAGTTTCGATAGATGACGATTTCTTCATTGACTATGCTTTCGATTTGATACACTATACTTAGGTTTAGTTCTTTGATAGTGTATGCTTATAGATTGATGGTCAATAGTTGAAACTTTAATATATCAATGCTTTGGATTTAGACTTTCATTATTTTCGGCTTTAACTAGACTATTTTTCGAGGTTCTGTATGATAGGGTACCGAAACTTGAGTTATAGTAAAGATACGCATGATTAGGTCTTCATTAGAATGTGTTAAGATGGATTCTAAAATCCTAGATTCTTCTCCCCCATTTGAGTTCCTTTTTATTGTTTGTTTCAGTATTTGATTTTATCATCACCAAAAACCATTTTCCAAAGGAAACGTGCTACTTCCAAGTTTTAGAACGAGTTTGACTAGTCTCTGAGGATCGACCCCGGTCTTACCGGGATTTTACTACTTGACCACCGTGCACTTGCGGTATAGACCTATTTAGGGTAACCTTCATTAGAATCACCACCGTGCACTTGCGGTATAAAATCAAATACTGAACCTAAGTATAGTGTATCAATCTATAAGCATACACTATCAAAGAACTAAACCTAAGTATAGTGTATCGAATCGAAAGCATAGTCAATGAAGAAATCGTCATTTATCGAAACTAAGAATTCTATATTCCTATAATCAAACACATCAATATATTAAGGCATGAGAATTGCATCATAATCATATGTCAAAACGTCATCATAAATCCAAGATTGACAAGATTATCTATACATGGTTATCAAATTCATCAAAACGAGTTTCATTATAAAAATTAAAGGCAAAAGAAAAGTAAGAGAAATATCACCAAATGATAGACATTTTTGTGATGGTGATGAACCTTGATGATGGAGAACAACAAGACGGGGGTGATGGGGTGCGATGAGTTTTTATCGAATCCCTCTCACAAAGACACAAATAAAACTCAAAGAACTACTCTCTTTAATCTATCTCTCACAAAAAGATGAAGAATTTTTTTTTTCCCTCTCTCTGTAACCTTTTTTATCAATGTTTAAACTCACTCTATTCTTCTTCTTCTTTTTTCACTAAAACAGCAAGCAATAAAGAACAACTCAGTTATCTCTCTCTCTCTATACCCTGGTACATAAAAAGATGTTGTCTAAAGAAGAGAAAAAGATGAAGACTCTATTCAAGCTCTCTACCTTTCTCTAAGACACTCTGTAAATATGATAAAAGGATGAAACAGGAACTCAATAAATCAAAGAGAGAAAGTAAATAAGATTCTAAAAATTTACTTCTCTATTTCCAAAAGCTGTTTTTGAACCTCCCTCTCTTTCTACAACTCTCAGAAATTTCCTTAATAATAAAAAAAGCAAAAGATGAGAAGAGAAGATGAAGATCCCTGTTTCAGCAATTTGTTATTCTTCTCCTTCTCTCTAAAACTCAAACCTTGAAGCCCAGAGAAGGAGAAGAAATAGATTGAAGCTCTGTTCCCCCCAAAAGATGAGATATAAAGAAAGTGATTAAGCTCTGGTTTTATACTGCAATGGTGGGATCCTCTCTCTTCAAAATCTCGATTCAATCGAATCCATCTTCTTCAATCAATAAGATCAGTTTCAATCTTCATCCTCTCGGGTTCCAGCTCTAAAATTAATTTCTTCCTTTCCTGTCCAAAACAAATCTTCCTTCATCTCTGTTCTTTCTATATTCGGTTGTTTTCTTGCTTGTCCAGAGAGAACGTCTCTCTCTCTCTCGCTCTAGAATTAGAATTTTACTTATCAAGTGATAAAGACGAGAGGGAGAGAGATATTAGGAAATACTTTTCTTTTCAGATCTGGGCGATGGTCAAAGCATTCGCTGGCTCTCACATGGGTCGCTAGGGTTCATCTCGGAGCACTATAAATAACTACAACACACTTCAGATTGGCCCACATGTCTAGAAAGCTTCAGCGGCCGCCAGATTTGAACGGATAGCAACTTGGAGTACCATGGCATCACGTCCCGCATCACATGGTATCAATATTTAGAATAGATTCCGACAATCACCTGCAAGTGCCCAATATAGTACCGAAAATTTACCCTTCGACGTCAGACTTCATGCCACATGTCATCTACTGATTTGGTCAACCTTCTTTGACTCTGATCTTTGCCTTGGTCTAACTTTCTCATTCGGACTCTGATGGAAAGAACCGAGCTAAAAGGAGGTGCCCGGAGCAAAGCTCTAATGGTCGACCATATGATGGCCGACCAAGGGAAGTGGGCCGGCCACATAAAGCCCATAGTGGTTTGCTTTGGCCGGCCACGCTAAAAGGTGAAAACCCTAATACCTAAAAAGGGTATTTTGGGTATTATCTTTTTTGTGACCCGGAAAATAGAAAGCCTAATTCGAATATGATTTTAATTAGGGTTTCTCAATATAAGGGTCATTAGAGAATAGAAAAGGTGTGGATTTTTCTCAGAGAGAAAAATATACATCTCTCTCTCTCTCTCTCTCTCTCTCTCTCTCTCACTCAATATACAGCTAAGTCGAGAGAGAGGAACTTAGAGAAAAAGCTCCCATTCTATCAATCTAGTCAAGAAGAAGGGTTCTTCTCAACCTTCCATTAAGTCCTAGCAGTCATAAAGGAAGGGAGATCAAGTTAACCTACTCGGTGTCTCAAGTAGAGGAGCTACACTTAAAGCTTTGGATCTTCACACGCGATTGGAAAGGTTCGAGGGAAAACCGCGATAAAGGTATTTATTCCTCTTCTAGTTCATTGTGTAGTTCATGGTTATTGATCCTGGATATCTAGTGTTAACATACGATGTTTGAGATTCCGCTTAGAACATTAGATAGTTGTATTAGATACACACAAAACCCTACACGGGGACCAAGTCAAGGTCCGTGGTTTCCTTAAGTAAATGGTTCGACAAACTATCCATTATCTCTCTAACTACCATGTTATCGACGTCCTTAAAGGCATCTGGAGCCTCACAATCAGTTATAACACCTTCTAACATGACATCTAAGACTGACTCCTTACAAGTGTCAAGAATCGGAAAGTTCATAATAGTGTCGTCTTCAAGCTTGCTTATAGAGCAGTCATCCTGAATATCAAAATCTAGTACACTCTGATCATGGTGAGATGACAATGGTTGAGGGAATGAGCTATAAGGGTCATCCATCAGTTTATGCTCAAAGGGTCTATTACCCTCACCATCATTCCTAGTCTCCTCTTGAGTTTGGGGTGGGAGAACCCCTTCCTCGTTGATGATAGGCTCCGACTAAATTCTATCAACAATTTTAAGGATTCGTTCCGTGATCTCTTTTATATCTCGATTGAATCTAGTCTGATACTCTAAAAATGCTTGGAGCGTATCTTCAGAAGTCTCCTCATAATAAGGCACATGAGTATAACTAGATGAAGACTCTCGCGGAACACGAGTCATTGGACAATACTCGGTCAAATTGTTTAAGCTCGCACAAATGGCACAAACCGTGTTAATAGTCTCCATGGTCCTTTCTTCACTACCTTCATGTAGATACATAGACTCGATCCTTTGAGTGGAATCATCGTGTCGGGAATTTTCATCACTAAATGAGTCGCTCATATATGCTTGTCGATAGTCACGAAGATTTCGATGTGGTCGATCAATGGTAATAGAACTACGGGCATCATCAAGTGACAAATTCATACATGAAGGTGTGGTAATCCCAAATTCTTGTCGATGGTCTCGAAGACTCTTACGGGGTTGGTTACCCTCATGATCATAATCCCTAAAACCATATTCATTGTAGACTGACCGAATCCATACATTTGTCGATATTCACCCATGGTCATCCTAGGTCGGTCAGGCTCAACTCGCCTTTTCATATCACTAGTTGGACCATTCCTATATAAGTTTGAGTAGTCTTGACGACTTCTAGGTGGTCCACTAGTGTTGGAAATACTTAGAATAATATCATCCTCGTCATCATCAAACGACAAACTTGCCATGATCTTACAATATTCAAGGATGCAAACACACAATCACAAAATGGAAACCAACACTATAGAATTAAACAATCACACACAAGTAAAAAGGAAGAGATAGAATGCGATACTATCGAGTGCTCCTCTTAATTCGTTTGTCTTTGTTCTTAAGCTTCTCGATTCCTTCCTTTCCCTTCGCTTTTACGTCTCTTTTTGGCTCTATTCTTAAGATGGTGCCTAAAATAATACAAAAAATAAGAAACTACGAAAAACAAATAAGATAAAAATGTCTAAATCAACAAATAACACTAAGCAAATAAACAAAACAACAAACAGTATCCAAACTACTAAACCTATCCACGGCAGCGGCGCCAAAAACTTGATGCACCCGAAAAGATGCAAACACAAGCAGAGGTATCAAGTAGTAACCCGGCAAAGCCGAGATCGATCCAAGGATAGGAAGGTAGTTTGGATATCGAAGGGTTCTGTCCACCGGTTTAGATATCAAATGCTAACTTAGACAAAAACGAGAAGAAATAAAGATAACGTGAGGTTTTTAGGATTGATTTAAGAGGAAATAAAAAAACAAGCAAAACTAAGCTAATTAATCTAAGTAAACGGGCGAGAGAGATTCGAGAGAAGAGTCGGAGGAACAAGAGTCGGGAGACAACAAATAAGTGAGAGAGGTATCGAAGTCCGGGAATCCGTAATGATAAACGTATAACTATGTGTTGTCCGATCTAATGTGTCGAAGTACAATCGATGTTCAACTCCTAAATTGATGTCTCTAAGCACTACGTATATCCGGAGATCATACTTAGTCAAATAAACGTCATAATCGGTAAAACCCAAGTCATCGAGAGTGTTGTCTAGTCGCCTATGTGAAGTGCATGACAAGACACATGAAATTATGACTTAGACTACAATCGATATCGAATACTTCGCTTCATCTATTAACTATGTGAGGTGCATGACAAAACACATGAAAATACGATCGAATCAAATAAACATCAATTCATAATCAAACCATTAAATCATATCAACATAATCACAAATTCATCACATTTCATCTCATTAATGACACACAAGATTTAGCTAAAATGTTGAATGAACAATAAATGAAAAGAAGATGAAGAGAGAATCCCCCTTTTTTGATGAGGCGCATGGCTAAGATCGTCGAAAAATATGAGTAACTAGATGCAGCCGATCTCCCCTTAGCAAAATTCTAGATTTCCCCTTAACAGTGCATAATGGGTGTCTCCTAGTAAAAATCAGATCTCCCCATAGCAATTAGCATCAACTTCTCCATTTTTACTCAACCTCCATTAAAGCTTCACCAAGCTTTCCTCTCTAAAGATTTTTTACCCAAAATCAAATCAAACCACATGGAAAGCTAGCCAAGAGGATGGGGAGCAAAAGCCTTAAGATTTCCGACCAATAAAGTGGTCGGAAAGGACAAGAAATCGGCCAAAGAAAAAACTAGGGTTCGGCCAAAAATGGTGATTCCGGCCAAGCAAGCTACTGTCGCGCCGTCCCTAGCTTGTCGCGAGCGTCCCTAATGTCGTCCCGTGCTATGAGCATCCCGAACTGCCTTGAAATCCCGAGCTGGTTTGCAAACCCGAGCTGGTGCTTTGAAGCACTCCGAGCTTCTCCAATGGAGCACGGGCTGCTGCTGGAAGGTACTGTCCACGACGTCTCGAACAGCAGCTGTGTTTCCAGCTCCCCAATGTCGATTTGATGTGCTCCGAGCTGCTGTCTGTGGCTATTCCCGTTGCTGCCTTGTACCAGCCCTTGCTGGCTTATGCTTGGCCGGCCTAGTGTGCTGGCCGGCCAAGCTAGGCCGGCTGCCTCTTCCTCTTCAAACCCTTTCTCTCCCTCTTCAACCTTTAGCTTCTAACTCAAAAACTACCAAAACTCTATAAAAACCCTGGCCTCTTTCTCTCTCCAAAATCAGAATTAGAATAGAAGATAGAAGATGACCCTCTCAAAAAGACTTCTTTAGACTACTTGAAACCCTTCACTTGGTCCATCACTAAAGACTATCTTGACTTGGGCCATAAAAGGGTGCCCATAGAATCTCCTTTCTTCTTCTTTTTTAGGTTCTTGGACTTTGAGTTTGGGATGTCAATTAGATATCGAGGGAGTGCCTTCAGCTTCTCCTCTACCAATCTAGTTTCAAGAAAGGATCAAAATACCCTTGGCGCTCTTTTCTTTTGGTTTCGCCCTTCATGTTCATGTATGAAGACAAGGTGATGATTTGCTCCATTTTATTCCAAACTCATGCTTAACTTCATGGTAGTCACCTATCTTGAAAACATGGATAAGTTATTAGAAATAACACCGAAAAAGGACTAATTAGTCTAAGTTAGGCGCACAAAATGTGACATGTTAATGTCACATCAGTGATTTCTTATATGAGGCGCATATTGTCCTTTTTTTTATTTAGGAAAAAAAATCATGGTTTCACCTTCGGTAACAAAACCTTCAGTTGTATAAAAATGACATGTTAGTTAAACGATAGGTAATGTAGGTCAAAAGTTTTTGTTTAACACCGTGGATGTCTGGGATATCTTGAAGTTCCTCGAGATAGAAATATGATTCATTTTCTCACTTTTACTTTTATCGTTTCTGATTTTGTAGTCATGCTAAGTATTTTATGAAATCTGTTAAGATTATATGTTAAGCTATAAAGGTGCTAAATCAGATATCCGTCTAAGATATTCAACACATCTTCATACCTCAAATCATTAAATTCCCACTAATAAGTAATATCTCTCTTCATCATTTCTTATTTAGGGTTTGGGACCTTCAAATCTGACTCAAAAGGTTTCAATGTTTTTCAGGGTTTCTATTTTGGGTTTGGGAAATGGCTAAATTTCGTAACTGAGTCTATGTTATTGTATGTCAGTTCAGGATTTCATGTGGGTTTTGCAAATTTACAATCTGACTCAAAGGTTTTGAAGTTTTGCAGGGTTCATGCCAATGGGTCACGATATGAAGGTTTCAGACTCTTTTAGGTGAGACGTCTTACAGAAAATCTATCTGTTATTTATTTATAAAGATTTTTCCAAGTTACACCTCTTTGTTTCACTATGTTCGTCTCATCCCTCTCACCCACCCACGCGCGCGCGCGCACACACACACACACACTTTGTCTGTCTCGCTCCCTCTTTTGCTCGGTTTACACTATTGTTGTTATTGGCAATAGTAGGTCATGCCACTTATGAGTCTCAAATGTAAGGTTTCTTAACCCCTTTATCCCAGTTTGTCTATCTAGTTTATTTATTGAGAAGTTTGAATAATTAGTTTTGGCTTTTGACTATGACTGGTAATGTGGCCTCCCTGCAGTCAAGGTTTTTGAAGAAACATTGATTTATTTTTTCCGACATTGTGCTATTTTAATCATTTTGTTCATGGCATGCCTCTGTGTTTAAGATTTAAATTTTGAAGTTTGGGTCGGTGGAAGTTGTCCACAGTCAGTGTGTGATGTTGAATTTTATTGTATTTCAGAAAAAGTGTATGATATGATGTCTCAATGAGTTGTCAACTTGGCACCTAGGTCTTTATGATCCATCTGATGCAGCATCTTTGCAATGAGTAAAAGAAAACTGGGGAGATCATTAATGACAAAAACCAGTGCCCTTAAGGTCTAGAACAAATATTCTTTAGTAGGTAACGGTGTCCGTTTGTATTGGTGTTTGTCTTTTACAGCTAAAGTGCTAGAAGTGGTTTTCATCTTTTAATGTTGAAGTTTGAGTCAGGTTACCGTACACAGGGGGCTCTTAAGTCAGACTCTTCAAGTTAATTAAGATTGACAATTAAATTTCAGATATGAAGCTAGAAGAAGAAAGTTAATGAATTAATTTTGATTATTTTTTGGTTTTTTACTTAATTGATTTGGAGTGTTTAGCTCATGTATGTCTCGATAAATGTATGTCACAAAGTTGAAGGCTATTTGAGAAATAACCCTTATTTTCAAAGGGAACAATTTATTTCTTGTAAATTTCTTCGACATAATTCACCCATGCTTCTCCGCCCTATAGGGTTTTGTACGTATCTAATAGATACTAATCATCTAACTAGTGTTGTAAGCGGAATCTCAAACATCATATGTTTAACACTAATTAACTAGGATCATATGCATGAACTAATAATGAACTAGAAACTGAAAGAAGAATACCTGGATTCGCTTTCCCACGAACTAGATTCCATTAACTTTATCCCGAAGAAGATGAGAGATTCATATGTAGCTCCTCTACTTGAGACACCCGAGTAAAATTGAACCAGGAATGATACGAATCATCTGGTAATCAGAAAACACATCGAGTACTGGTTTAACATTATCATCTGATATCTAAATATCTGAACCACTTTCTCTCTCATATAGTCTTGCTCTTTCATAGAGTTCCACACTCTCACAGTTCTGCTTTCTTCCTCTCATCAAAGCATTATTACGGTCTTGCACCCACGTACAGAACATTATCAAGTAAGGTTTGTAGAGGGTACAAGACCTTACCAAGCATCGAGGTGATGTTACCAAGTACAAGATCTTATCAAATATCGGACCATATCAGGTACAAGACCTTATCAGGTACATGACCTTGAGGAAGCAAGCATCTATTTTCTCTTCTCCTGACAACCACGTGATCAAGGGTTCGACTACTTTATCAACAAGGGTTTGCTTACTTTATCTCTCCTAGAGGTCAGACCATTTCCACATCACCCACGTGATTATCTACAAGGTCAGACCCTTAAAGCTTTCTACATCGCCCACTTGATTATCTAATAAGGCCAGACCCTTCTCACAGCACCCACGTAATTGTCTACGAGGTCAGACCCTTAAAGCTTTTCACTTTATTACGGTAACACCCCCGCCCAAAGCAAACCTCACCAGGGTTGCCTTATTCAAGAACAAACCTCATAGGTTGTCATATTCTCTCTCCAAGCAAGTCAGCCTACCCGTAGAAATCGAGCTCCGACCACTCTACGAGTCGTGCCAAACTCCAACCATCCCATCGACGGTAACATTCCAGGGATAACATTCACGTCTATTACTTCTCTTCCAAGCTGATGGGCCTAAAAAGTTTCCTAAATAGGTCACCACCCGCAAGTATACGGGCGTCAAGTGATAGTTCCGGTAAGACCGGTTCGTTCCTCAGGGACTAACTGAAACCTATTCTAAGACTTAAAAGTATCACGGTTTTCTTTTCGAAATTAATTTGGTGATAAAATACTAAAGCAAATAATTAGACAAGTAAAAATGGGAAGTGAACTCAAATGGGGAGAGAGCCTAGGATTTCGAATCCGTTCTAATCATCCACAACCGTTGACCTAAATCTCATATCTTTTATGACTCACTATGATTAATTATTGACGACTCTAACTATTACTTATCAACTATCAAGTATCCATCATTAAAGAACCTAACCTAAATATGATGGATCAAGACTTATGAAGCATAAGCAATGAAAAATTAGCCGTGTTTCAACATTCGATTATTAACTAAGAAGCATTAGTCATTAAAGATGCTACTCTAAATATGACAAATCAACTTAACAATATAAAACGAAGAAGAATTATGAACATTAATCAAAAATCAATTCACATGAGTTGCCTATCAAATTTGTAAGATAACAAATCAATATTCGTGTAAAACCATAACTTCATCAAATCCCTAGACTAGAAAATTAGTTACTCATGATCATTAAAGCATCTCAGACAAGGGTTTCATTGGAAAATTTAGAACAAAGAAAGAACAAGATAGAGATCACCAAATTGAGACTTCAAGATGATATGATGAAGAAGATGGCAGCCTCTTAAGTCTCTCTCTCTCTCTCTGAAATCATCCTCTGTTACATCCAACTCCTATCCTCTCTCTCTCTCATTGTGATTCAACTTTCTCTCACAAAAAATTGAATTACAAGCAAAGAAGAAGAAGATAAAAGCTCCTGTTCCTTAGAGAGATGATGATGATCAGTTCATGAAGCCTCCCTGTTCCAGGTATTCTGTTCAGTCCAGCCCCTTCTCTCTCACTAAAACTTAACAGATAACAACATAAAATTCTCTCTCTGTCTCTCTCTCTACAATTCTCTCTCAAAGAAATATATAGAAAAAGAATAGGATGAAGCTTCTCTGTTCTAGTGGATCTATCTCTCTCTCTCTCTCTCTCTCTCTGAAATTTCTTATGAAACACAACCAAGAAACTGAAGAACGACTCTGTTACTTCTCCTTCTCTCCCTCTAAAATTATACCATGGAAGCTCTGGAGACAGGAAGAAGAACAGAGCACCTGTTCTTTCTAGTTCAGTCCCTGTTTTTGGTTCCAGGAGAAGATGATCCTCTCCTTTGTTTGAGAGATGATATATATATGAGAAAAGATTGAGCCGAGGATGACTCCTCTGGTTCCAGCTTTACCTCTATTGTCAAAATCACATAAAATCTCCAGCTCTTAATCTTTCCAAAATCAGAGAACAAAATCTTCTCTATTTCTTCTTCAATCAACCAAAAAGACCTAAATCAAGCTCTCCCTCTCTCAAATATCAGACGATTCCTTCTTTCATTGTTAAGTATCCCAATCAAATCATCTCTCCCTTTCTATTTCAAGGAATAAGAGAGAAAAGAATTCCCAATCAATCTCCAGCTCTTCCTAGGATATCCTCTCTATCAATCTCTGTTTTCTATTTCATTTAAAGAACCAGAGAAGAGAAAGAAAATCTTCTCTCTCTCTCTGCAGATTTGATCTTCAATTGAATCCTCTAGGTTTAGAAATCTCAAATCAACGTTCATCTCTCTAGATTTATTTCTCCATTATTGATCTCTCAAAAATCCAAACGATTTGGTAAAGAGAAGTTTCCTTCTTTTCCTCTTCTTCCAGCTATCCCTGTACGGTTAGTGGAGTTGTACAAGAAGATAGAAACAGGAGAAAGAAAGGATGGTAAGAAAATCCCCCAAATATTAGTTTAAGTTATTAGAGAGAGAGAATAAATTTTGTTTCTAAAATTCCCTCCTCTTTCCATTTGAAATCTTCAGCTAAAATCTCTAATTTCTATCTAGAAGAAAGCCCTCCATTATCTTCCTGATTCTCTCTCTCTCTCTCTCTATAACTTTCCAGCCAAGAAGATGTCTTGCCATTTTCATCACTCTCTTCTCTTTCTACTGTATGCTTTATGTTCATTCCCTCTTTTTCTCTTTCTTTCCTTTAATCTCTAAATTGAGTATAGAAGTGAAGATACTTTCCAGTTTTAACAAGGAGAAGAAGACCCACCTTGATTCGTATTGCTGCCAATATAGTGAAACTTTGCTACAGCAGGGTCTATCCAGAAAATTAAAGTACCGGCCATCTGTTTGCTGATCTATTCGCACGTCATGCTTAGTCCGTCGGATGTTGCATTGCGAGCGCAGGAGTATTCGAATATCTTGCGTCGCGTCACACAGTATGAGAACTTAGAAGTGGTCCCGATTATCACCCATTGTGCCCACCGATGTACAGAGAATTTTATCCCTCACCGTCAGGCGTGCTGCCACGTGGCACTGAAAAGCTCCAACTTGACCAAAACTTTGACTTGATATAATTTTCGCACTCGGACTCCGATTTCACTTCTGTTTTCACCCACGATTTCGTTTTGGACTCTATTCTTCATCCGAGTACCAACATTGCCGGAAAACTTCAAGCTACCCTCTCTCTCTAAATGACCAAAATGCCCTTTTCTGTGTCTTTCCTCCCGAGTTTAGCTATTTTTCACGCCGAACTCCGTAAAAAGACACCTGGGAAAGAGAAACATATAAATCATGAGAGTAACTGCTCGAACTAGACTAACTAGCCTTAGTTAAGAGATTCAGCTGGGACATTTTCATGTCTCATCACAAGCTTACTGACTTGACCATCAGAGTCCCTTTGGTCAGTACCATCTCGGTTTCCCCCAAAGATCTCACAGTCACGTGTGTTTTGTCTCTTGTTGCAGGTTAAGCCCAAAGACGTTGTCGGTGCCCATAAAAATATTAACAGGTGAAGATCCGACTTCCGGATAACGACCCGGTCCTCTTGACCCGCGATTTCGACCCCTCACAACATAGACAACAATCCTCTTTTTAATCTGGATCGTTAAATGAATCTCAAGTTTAATATGATTATTTATCTTTTAACCATGGACCTCAAATCGAATCAACGACATATTGACACCCAAACCCTTCTCCACCTCCATTGTGTGCCTCTTTCCGTCAACAGTTTCTCTCTATTAGACTTCTCTATCTTAGAAACCTACTTCAACATCATCAATTTCAACTGTCTAAATATATCTAGCATACGATACAAGAAGATGAGTAAAAAGTGGTAGTAATCAATCAATTTCTTGAGCCCGTCTGATGGGAAAGAGAAGTCGAAGAGATAGCTTTCAGTTTCATCAATTTTTGAATTCTCACTTTTCTTGTCTATATGCCCCTCGCTCTCCAACTCGGTTTCCCTTATTACTTTACCAGGTATTTCTTATTCATCGTCTCATTCATTATGATAAACCTATGTTTTTAATAATTTCATTTTATTTCTTGCTTCAAAATTCTTATTCTTTTACCGCTTCTTGTTTTTATGTAGGGTTTTCTTATGGTGGAAGATGTAGATTATAATCACATTTTTCCCTTTTACTTACCAATCAGTTTTACACGAATTAAACTCCATAGTTAAGGTATGCCTCTGAATTTTTTACTCTCCTCATTCTCTTTCACATTGGGACCGACTAATCTCCATCATTGATCCTCAGCTTGAAAGGTAATTTACACTCTTCGTCTCTAAATTTATAGCATCATTATTTAACATTTGTATATTAATTTGATATGTGTTGTTTCAGCAACCAACCCCAATTGCTTTAGTGAAGTTTACTGGACTGAAAGTTGAATTTCTAAGATTCATCTCTAATTATTTTTAATTACATTAAATCTTACAAGTTGCATTTGCGTGGTGTTCTTAATTAAGATGAAGATGAGTTTGAGAATTTTGGAAATGTTCATTTTTTTAGTTATTATTTCAATTTTATATCATATTGTAAATCCTGCAAGAGTTTTAGGATGTTAGTCCGAAGCTTATGTTACTCTTCTTTATGGAGATGAGTTCTTACTAGGTGTTTGTATTTTGGGAAATCTATTAGAGATACTAGATTAAAATAATATATGGTTGTTCTTTTCTCTAATGACATTTCATATTACACTAAGAATATCTTCAAAGTACATATTTTTCCCTTTCACATTTAAAATGCATGTTTAGTTTCAAGTTTTGTTCTTCTACATTCAATTCATTTCAGGTTTCATTTTATCTTTTAAGTTCGATGTATTTAAAATTGTACTAAGTGGATAAAAAATAAATTTTGACTTGTTAAAATTAGAAACAATTAATAACGTATTACATCCCTTATTAGAATATGAAGAAGTCGATTGCTGGGTAGATTTTACTAAAAATTGAGAATGGATAAACTAAAAACTGGGTGATGAAATAGAAGATTGAGTAAAAATGTTCTGAATTTGGTAAAGAAAGCAAAAGAGAATCTCAAACTTTTTCTCTACTGTTACTGAAGAAAACAATTTTGTTTTATTGACTTAGCTACAAAACTCAGGTGTACAATTTCAATTAATTATTTGAACCATGTCTGTCAGCCAATCGTTCGGTTTAAACCGTACTTGGCAACTTAAGTCTTAAACCTGCGATAAGATAGTCAAGAGTGAAGAAACAATTCTATAAAGAAAGGATAATTTAAAAACCCAAAATTTGGGGAATAACAGGAAAAACCGAAATATGAATAATATTTGAAACAAAAACTCATTTTGTGAGTGTACAATTTCACCCACGAAATCAACGTGAAAAACATTTTTGAAAATTTCTGAATAAATCTTAGTTTCCACTCAACAATTTTGTAAATTTCGGAACATATTCGTTTTTCCTCAAAAATTATTTTGCAAAAATGTTTCGCATTTGACAAACACAGACTGACACTAAGATTTTGGTTAAAACAATTTTTCGACTTGTCTTGTAAAGAAAAAAATGATTTCCACATTTTTTTTTTGTTTTTGAAAGAAACGTTTAGACTAATTCATTTTTCAATTTGTCTTTGGCAAAAATTAAAATGTTATGCATATTATCCGTTGACAAACCTATTAACGGACAAATAATATTTTGGCTAGTGCATTGTATATGATGTTAACAACATAATTATGTATGTTGTCAATATTTTACAACAAGTCAGGACAATTATATATGTTGTCAACATTTTATAACTAGTCGGGACATTGTTTCATATGTTGTCAACAGTTTATTGTAGGGTTGTATGTGTATCTTATACAACTTATCTAGTGTTTTATGCAGAATCTCAAACATCTATAACCCTAGATTTGCAAAAGAGGTATCTTCTATTACGGTCTGGCGGCCACCGCCTCACCACCGCCACTAAGGACAGTCGGCCTACCTTCGCCTATAAAAGGCCCCCACATCGTCCTGCAAAGGACACGATCCCTGGAGAACAAACACACCGTCTTTCCTAAACATAAGATCTCTTCATACCAGAAAGATCGCCCCCAAAACAGAGTTCTCATAACTCACCCCCCCAAAAAGATCAATCAATATTCATTCTTTTACTGCAAAGAGCATCCTGACTGTCTTGAGCGTCGGAGCGGTTTTCGAACCCTTTGCAGGTTTTCCCCCCTCGGGAACAGACGAACAGGAGCAAAGAATCAACAGCTGGAGCAAGGAGTCAAGAGCTGGAGCAAGGAGCAGGAAGCAGAGCAAAGGAGCGGAGAAGAGTAGAGAATCAGAGCTGAACAGAGGAATCTCACCTCTCTGAACAGAATATTCTATCATAACGGAGGTTGTCATGCATCAACTCCTTATTTCATGCTGATTTAACTGGGAGCCAATTTTTGACATCAGCATTTGGCGATCTCTCCAGCAAATCCTCACATTCGGTAACCCGAAATCTACTCAATACTTTTTTCAGAACTAACTACTCTTCAGGAAAACATTTCTTCAGGCGAGCACACTCCGCGTGGGACACCCCACAGGCTTTGGAGCGCAGATGAGCTCGCGGCTCAACTTGAACAAGTCAAAACCGATTACCTCAGAAGGGACGAGGATGTAAAACGATTGGAGGAAAGCCTCCGCAAAGCTGAGATAGCCAGAAGGGTTGCAACACCCAAAGAAAGGAAAGAAGTGCTCAAGACGTTCGCGAAAAGGCTCTTCTCTCCCGACGACACCTACGCACCTGAGACCCTAACTTTGCAACCAGGTGACCAGATGCGTTTAGAGAGTATCTTGAGGGAACAAGGTTGGCAAAACGCAGATGAACCTTATATCCCCAAGAATGCTGGGATAGGCGAGGGGTGCGTGGACGATCCCACCCTCTGCGAGTTGCTCATACACCAGGTAGCGAAACTAACAAAAGAAAAAGATAAGGACAAACTCTGGGGAAGAACGGTAATTCGGCAACCGCCTCTCTACTGAGAAATACTGGAATCAGAAAAACCAGCAAACTTCAAGTGCCCCGTGCTGGAACACTACCACAGCGTGGAAGACCCGTGAGTATTCATCAACAACTATGTTGCGAGGATGAATCTATGTACAACCAACCGAAATATATGGTGTGTGGTATTCCCCACCATTCTAAAGGGGCCAGCTCAGGCATGGTACCAAGCGCTTGCCCTAGGGTCAATAAAGTCTTTTGACCAGCTCGCCCAAGCTTTCTGCGAAGCTTTCCGAGGAAGCACCAGCATCAAGAGAGGAACCGATGAGTTGTTCAACACGGTACAAGGAAATAGCGAAACTCTAGCAAGCTACTGGCAGAGATTTCGCAACCTTATGATTCAGGTTCCCGACCTGGACTCAAACGTCACTTTTGTCGCCCTGCAGAGAGGTCTCAGACAGGATGACTTAATAAAAGATATCTCGGGGAGAAAACCAGGCAGCCTTGCAGATCTGATAGAAAGGTTACTACAATTCATGAGGACAGAGGAAAACTATCTGCGGATGAAGGAGGTGCCCAACATTCCCTATGAAGGTGAACACCCCCGAAAAAGAGAACGGGAAGAAGCCACGCTACTTAGGGAACGAGAGCGAGGCAGGAGACCCAGGGACGACTTCACGACCTACACCCCCCTAATGAAAGGAAGGGAGGAAATCTTGCAAGTATTAATAGCGAAAGGAAAAGCTGAACTGCCCAAACCCAATGACGACCGAGGAAACTTCGGATCCAAAGATATGACTGAGTGGTGTGCCTTCCACAGAGGCTACGGCCACAAGACCGACGACTGTCGACACCCCAAGAATCTGATTGAGGAGATGGTAAAAAAAGGAGAGCTGGATAAGTACATCCGTAAAGAACAGCGACCCTACGAATACCGAGACAAGAAGCCAATAAACAGGGCAGGAATCGGATCGGGACCTGAAACCAACGAGCAGGGCCCTACTTTTAGAAAGGCAAACAAATGTCCAGAGGGGCCCACCGGAGTAATGGGGAATATTAATACCATAGTAGGAAGATCTACCCTCGGAGGAGCAAGCAAAGGCGAGCAACGCAGATACGCCAACGAAGTAAAAAACCAACCGGTCTTCCTAATCAAGCTTGCCGTGGAAACTCCACCCATTGTCTTTATAGACGACGATCTGGTCGGAGTAATTGATGAGACATGAAAATGTCCCATCTGTATCTCTTAATTTGGGCTAGTTAGTCTATTTCGAGCATTTACTCTGATGAATTGTGTATTTCTCTTTCCAGGTGTATTTTACGGTGTCTAGTGTGAAAAACGGATGAAATCGAGATATTGGGGGTATTTTAGTCATTTCTGAATTATGGTAATTTTGGTCAATATTGTTGCTTGGATGGAAAGTAGAATTCAAAACGAATTCAGTGGCGAAAACGGAAGGCAAATCGGGGTCCCGATGAGAAAGTTAGAGAAGGTCAAAGATGTTGACAAAAATAAGCTAGATTATGACACATGGCATGCATCGGATGGAGTGTGGGCTGTTTTCGGTTGCACACTGGTGTATGTGAGGGATTTCAGGAGTTCTTAATTGCACGCAACTTAGCGCAATATATCACAGTGGGTCCAAGGGAATCTAACGGCTGAAACTCACTCTTATTTGATCCCGTGTTTATGAGTTGTTTTGGCACATTATTTGGCTACTTTGAGAAACACCATATCAACTCTTATTTCCAACAAAAGAGGCAGCACATTTGGTAGGTGGTTTCATTCCGTTTTTGTCTCTCATCTCCACACTTAGCCATTATATATATATAGATAGATATTATATAATCTTCTCTCTACACTCATGAAAGAAAAGATTATTAGAGATCTTTTGAAAGAAAGAAAAACAATGGAAAGATGAAGAGATAGTTTAGAGAGATTGTTGCACTAATTAGAGAAGATTGAGAGAGATGATGATGGATTTGATTCATAAAAGCAGAGAACTGAAGAGATATTTTTTAGAGAAAGGAGGAATCATGAAGATGATATTATTAATATAAAGATTGATTGCTGGCCGGTTGTCTCTCTCTCTCTATGATGATATATTCTAGAGAGAGATTGATAATTGGAAAAGATTGAAAATCAAAACCAAGATTCGGTTCAAGAATTATATTTAGAGAGAGATGATTGGAATCAGAGAGAGGACTGAACCTGGTCTTCTTTTCACACATAACAGGGCCTGGATACATTGATTTGAAGATCAAAGAGAGATACTGTTGATTCATTTGAAGATCATAAATGGAAGGAAGGCTGGAGATATCTTTTCTTATCTTCATTGGTAAGAGAGAGAGAGACAGATTTGATTAGAAGGATGAAGATACTGCTCTCTTATCCTTTGTGAGATTTCGTAGTGAGCAAGTAGTTTGAGTGTATTTCATTAACCCAAAAATGAGAATTACAATCAGTATTTATACTGTTTACTTAGAGAGAGAGGAAGTTAGTTAATCCTAACAAACTTGTCTTACGAAAAGACTAATCTACCCTTAGTATATAGACACCTCTCCTCTTCTTTATTCAAACACTCTTATTCTTACACCATAAGAACACCATTAGAGAAGAATAATTCTCTATAACTTGTTTACCTTTGTCTGAACTATCAATATGAAGACCAACAAAATTTTGAGGAGAATCTGTCTCTCTAGCATTTGTATAACGAGAAGGAGCATATCTGAACCGACATTTACTTGCTTTGTGACCCCATTTGTGACATATACCACAAGGAATAGTCGAAAAATCAAAATTCTCAGCCTTTTGAATATATGTTTGTTGATTATTTTGTGAAGTTTGGTTTGTACCTGTTGGATGTGATTTGGTTGTTTGATAATCTCTCTGTTTTGATTGATTTTGAGTAGTATGTTGTTGATCTGAGACAGATCTGTTGTTTTGGCTGAATCTATGTTGATTATTTTGCCTTTTATTCTGATTATACCTCTGATTTTTGGATGATTCTCGTTTGACATAATAGGCTTGATCATCTGCCTTTTCATGAGATGATAGCCACTGTTCGTGATGAAGAAGACGAGATCTGAGTTCAGGAAGAGTGATTCGAGACACTCGATTATCTATAGTTACTAAAAATGAATCAAATTCTCTGCCTAAACCACCAAGTATGATACGAATCATTTCTTTATCTGAAATTTTATCATTCACAGCTGTTAATGCATCAGAAAGAGATTTAATCTTTCGCAAATACTCATTCACTGTTGCTGATCCTTTCCTTGCATTTTGAATTTCTCTTCTAAGTAAATCTTGTTTTGCCTCAAATTCCTCAGCATAGATCATATCTAAATACTTCCAGATCTCATGAGAAGTTTTCAATCCTAACACATCAGATGAAATTGACCTAGAAACGTAGCCTTTAGGAATGATTTAACAAAATTGTCTTGTTTTCCCCAGATCGGATAATTCGGATTCACTATTTCTCTTCCTTATTCCATAATCGACATCGATGGAGCTGTGATAGATCCATCTACATATCCTATTAGATCATTACTGATTAGAATGGTTTCAAATTGATCTCTCCAGAATAAGAAATTAGTTTCATCAAGTTTTTCAGATATGAAATTTGTAATATTCAACGTTTGATGATGATTTTGAGACAGCGATGAAGAAGAAGCAGTATTCGAGCTTGAATCCTCCATTAACGAAAATTGAAAACCCTTGAGCTCTGATACCATGTGAGATTTCGTAGTGAGCAAGTAGTTTGAGTGTATTTCATTAACCCAAAAATGAGAATTACAATCAGTATTTATACTGTTTAGTTAGAGAGAGAGGAAGTTAGTTAATCCTTACGAAAAGACTAATCTACCCTTAGTATATGATGAGACATGAAAATGTCCCATCTGAATCTCTTAACTAGGTTAGTTAGTCCAGTTCGAGCGGTTACTCTGATGATTTGTTTGATTTTCTTTCTCAGGTCTCATTTACGGAGTTCGATGCGAAAACATCGTGATAAAGACATAGTTGAGGGGCATTTTGGTCATTTTAGTGACAAGGGTATTCTGGTCAATATTAGTGCTCATGTGAAAGTAGAGTCCAAGACGAATCGGTAGGCGAAAACAGAAGTCGAATCGGAGCCCGGATGAGAGAGTTTGACCAAGTCAAAGATTGGAGTTTATGTCGGTTGACCAAATCTTATAGATGGCACGTGGCAGCGAGTGTGAATTTTCGGTACAGTGGTGGGCCTTACAGAACTGCATTCGGGATTTATCTTGGATAATGATTCAGTGCTTTGCACATTAATTGTCTAGCACTCCCTGACCTAATCCAACGGAATCTATTGCATACATGTGGGTCAGCTCTCGTCGGACGGTCATCCATAGTGAGACACGCATGGACTCGGTAGCCCCTACCATAGAGAATCAAGCACTCACCAGTCAGCAACGTGATTTTCTCTTGGTAATGTGAAACCAAATGGAAATAACCAACTTGCCAACCAATACCCATTCTCTTTAACATATCCCTTTCCATCTTTCTCTCATTTCTATCTTCACTAATATACAGTAGAGAGAGAAGATTTTATGAGAGATTAAAAAGGGGAATGATCTTCTCTTGGGACTGATTGTAGAGATAGGAATTTTCATCTTTATAGAAACAGTACAGAGAGAGAGAGAGGGATGAAGGAGATATTTCTTCCTCTCCTTTTCCGATCGGATTTAGCAAGATTGGAAAGAAGATTGAGGGAGATGATTCGAATAGCAGAGAGATTGATCATGGGCTGGATATATTGATCAAAAGAGAGGATTTGATTGGTATACTTAAGAGAGAAATATATTTTCAAATGGAAGAGAAGATTGAAGAGAGATTGAAGAAGGAATCAATGAAGATTGTGGAAAGAAATAATCTTGAGAGAGAAATAAAGAAGGAAAGAACAGAACATTAGAAAGAGAGATAGATCAAGAACCGGATATTTTAGAGAAAGGAAGATATGAATATTTCATAGAGATGGAAAGAAAGAGATAACATAGCTGGAGATAGAGATTTTCATGGGGAGGACTGATTCGGTTTTTCCTTTTCTCTCTGTATTATAAAACAGGGAAGAAACACAACCATAAGGGTATCTTTTAATCATCTTTTAATCTTCTCTTTGGTCTCTAACAGCAACTGAACAGGGAGCTCTTCTTCTCTCTCAGAGCTTCAAGGATATATTTGAGTGAGAGAGAAGAAGAGCCGGAACTGAAACAAAGATTAATTTTAGAGAGAGAGAGAGAGAGAGGGAGAGATCAACTTTCACCATAATGTGTATTTCTTACTAGCTTGTTAACACTTTACAGAAGATCAATAAAGCAAGATAGTTAGTCTTTGTGAGAGAGATTAATCTTCATCACTTCATCATATATATCATCTTTCGTAACTTAGGCTGCAATCAAGAGGAACTTGGTGATAAGATCTCCTTTCTTCTTTATTTTCTTGTCCATGTATATTGATTATGATTATATGTATGCAAAGTATGAGTAGGGAAGACTAAATAAATAGCTTCTTCATTTTCTTTTCGTGATTCTCGTTGATGCGCTTTATTGTTTAACTAGGCTTAATTTGATTCCACCGAATAATAATAGTAACTTCATCGTTTATGCTTATAGCTTGATAGGTCATACTTAGGATTAAATTTCTTTGATGATTTATACTTGTCGTTTGATAGGCGATAGTTGGGATATGATTATTTAGGATTTAAATTTAGTGTAGTTCATCTCGGATATATTTGTTTAAAAGGTTTAATTTTCCGATGTTTAGATAATGTTGTTTTTCTAAATGTTGAGTTATAAAGTTAGAAAATCATGATAGAAAGGGAGTTGATGTTATTTATGAATGTTTAAAGTGGATTTTGAACTCTAGGATTTATCTTCATAAGTGTCTCTCATTAATTATCTTTTTATTATTTTGTTCGTTATTTTATCACCAAAACTAAAACCATTTTCAAAACCGTCTTACTTCCAAGTCTTAGAATAGGTTTCAGTTAGTCCCTGAGGAACGAACCGGTCTTACCGGAACTATTACTTGACGCCCGTATACTTGCGGGTGGTGACCTATTTAGGAAACTTTCTAGGCCCATCAGTATATAGACACCTCTCCTCTTCTTTATTCAAACACTCTTATTCTTACACCATAACAACACCATCTTCCCTAATATCCTTCTCCTCTATATATATCTCAGAGACAGGAGTTTATGAGGGGATCATCTCATCTTTGGGGAGTCGGATTGGCAGAGAATTTTGTTACCTCCTCCTTCTTCTCTGGAGCTTCAATTTCATAACTTTTAGAGAGAGAGAGAGAAGAGAAGAAAACAAATGAAAGAGAGAGATCAGGGAGAACAGAGAGTGTTTGTAAAAGGAGATAGAGAGAGAGAGGGAATGTTATGCTACTGTTTTCTTCTTCTTCTTCTTTTTATTAAAACAAAATTTTAAAGATGATTATAGAGACCTTTATAGAGAAAGAAGTTTCTATTTTTCCTTTTGTTACTTTCTGTTAGAAATCATATTGTAGAAAGAAAAGGAGTGAAAAGAAAAACAGAGAAAGAATGTTATATTGTCTCTGATTATTTCTTCATCCTCCTTTGTTTTATCAAAAGAATTTCAGAGATTAATTTATAGAGAGAGAGAGAGAGAGAGAGAGACATAGACATATTAGTCTTCTTGTGAGAGGGAGATTAAAGAGAATGCCACTGTATTGAATCTTCTTTGTCTTTGTGAGAGGGGCTTGGAAACTAATTCTTCACATTTATCGTCTATCATCACCGTCAACAAGAAATCTATCAATTTGGTGACCTCTTTCTTACTCTCCTCTTGATATTAATTTTTGTAATGAAACCATTCTTTATGATTTCTTGGATGAAAAATGTCTAATTAACTTTCTTTGACTAGGGTTTTCGATGAAGTTTTGACATATGATTTCGATAATCTTTTCATGTCTAATATCTTAATGTGCTTTAATCGTACTAATATTGAATTCTAGGTTTTGATATACGAAGATTTCTTCATTAGCTATGCTTTCTAGTTTGATGATTCATGTTTGAAACACATCTTTAATGGGTCATACTTACAAATTGATAGTTAATAGTTGCGACTTCGATAATTTACAACTTTGAATTAAACTTTAGGTGTTTTCGGCTTCAACTAGACAATTTTCCGGGGTTCGGTATGATAGGTTACCGGAACTTGAGTAATAAGAGAAGATATGCTTGATTAAGTTGTCATTAGAATGTGTTAAAATTGATTCTAAAATCCTAGGTTGTCTACCCCATTTGAGTTCATTTTCATTTCCGTTATTTTATTTAAATATTTTATCACCAAAACAAATTTTCAAAAACAAAAACCGTCTTACTTCCAAATTTTACAATAGATTTCACTTAGTCTCTGAGGAACGAACCGATCTTACCGGGATTTTATTACTTGACGCCCGTATACTTGCGGGTATAGACCTATTTAGGGTAACCACTACAAAACAGCCAGACTTTAGTTACAGATAAATTCCGTAGCTGTTACCTCAATTTTCGTAGCAAATGCTCAGTTGCTACGACCCACATCTCGTAACTAATATTGCCGTCACAAAAGGTTTTAGCTACGAACTTGTTGTTACGACCTTATCCGTAACTACTAGTTAAGACCTTTTGCTATGGCTTTTCCGTAACTAAATGTTCAAAAATATTTGACCGTTGCTTAGTTATTTGTTATGGAATTGGTCGTAGCAAAAAATCATGTATAAGTACAAATGGATGTGACATTAGCTACAGAAGCATCCGTAGCAAAAACCTATCCATTTTAAAATCCTAATTCCTGTTTGCATCCATCAATCGTGACCCTGTTCAACCTGCATCTATCCATATACATATATCTATAACTAAAACACATACAGTGCCAACCATCTGTTTCATTCATTCATTAAAAATACTTCGTACATATATCAAAGTAAAAAAATCTCTCAAATTAAATTTACCAAATATGAAAGTAGTATATCGAGTAAACAATCCAAACTAACTAACGTCAACATATTAAAAAAGTTCAACGTACTATATATTAACAAAAAGAATCTCGTACGAGGGTTCACTTCTCCAAATTTTCCTGTAACAAGAGATAATATATCATTAGAATCCAATAAGAAACAATGGTACTTTGATAAAATAAAAAAAGTAATCATATCTTTTTAATCAAATGAAACATCACGATTCGAAAATGCAAACAAACAATGTATAAAACTATTTACAAAGTCTTGAGTATGATACACTAACCATTCGTTATAAGATTCAATGAAAAACATCTATAATGTAAGGAAGCTAACAATAAGTAAGTAAATGTGTAAAGTTATAACTAGTGGATACCAAAAGATCAATTACGATATAAGGTGAAAGCCAATTGCAGAATATAGTTTAATAAAACGAGTAGCAAACTGCATCATATTTACGCAAGCTAAGTTGCGGCACTTTTCTCGTCATATGAGGTTGTTTCATACATAACCATATGAGGTTGTTTCATACATAATCATATGAGGTTGTTTCATACATAACCATGGTGGCAAGTTGTATGGAATGAGCACTACAGGCCAGGTACTATGGGAGCAACTCATTGATCGAAATGGATTAAACCCATCACTTGCTAAACCTAACCTTACGCTTCTTAAGTCTTCTGCAAATGTTTGATTTTTCTCGTCAAAATATTTCCAAGCCATCGAATCTGCTGGATGTCGTAAGACTCCATCTTTTGTGCGACCTTCTTCATGCCATCTCATGTCCTTCGCAATTTCTGGAGACATATACAAACGTTGTAACCTTGGTTTAAGAGGAAAGTGACGAAGGATCTTAACAGGTGTATTCTTCTTCTTTCCTGATCTCACAACTTTCCATCGGGAAGCCCCACAAGTAGTGCAAGATTGTAGGTCGGAGTTTTCCTTCCAAAACAACATACAATCATTTTGACACGCATCGATCTTATTATAACTTAATCCTAAATCAGAGATAATTTTTTTGCATTGTGTGAATTTTTCGGGCAAAGTACACCCATCTGGTAAAGAATCTCGTAATAACTGAAGCATCATGTTGAAAGTCTTATTACTCCACCCACCTAGGCATTTGAAATGCCACATTCGAATGAGAAATGCTAACATTGTGGTCTTCTCACATCCAGGGTACAATTGCTTCTTTGCATCGTTTAATAATTTGTGAAAGTTTCCACTAACACTATTAGAGCTATTACCGTCGGTTTCTGCCACCCCATCGACCATATCTTCATTCGCATTTGGAAACAAATCATGCAACATACCAATAATGTTATCATCGTTAACATTATCGTTGCTTCCATCCTCTCTATTCCCCACCATGGCAGGTGCATCCTGTATCATTTTTGCTTTCTCTTTGTGATGATACCATGTTGTATATGTTCCTAGCATCCCTCTGCAGACCAAATGGTCATAGATTGTATCTCTATCTTTAAAGATGAAGTTTTTACAATCTATACATGGACACCTTATAAGTCCCTCATCATTAATATAACCATGAGCAAAAGCATTGTCCAGAAATGCAGAAACTCCATCATCATAAGCTTGAGAATTTTTACACATATGAATTCAACTTTTATCCATCGTCTTCAGGAAACACTTAACAAAGCAAGAACGACAAAGTTATCATCAACCTAAAAACCAAAAAAACAAAAAACCAAGAAGGTTGTTGCAAGGCAACAACAACGTTGCTGAAATGAAGGCATATTTTGCTATTCAATAACTGACATATCATACAATACTGAAGAAATAGTAATAAATGTAAAATAAGGACATTTGGTACCTCCATAAGTTCTATAAAGTTATCATCTAGGTGTTAAGTTGCATTACTTTCTATTCTAGGTTAGAAAATCACAAAATCATATAAGTCTCAAACAAATTACAACAAACACATAAAAATATAAACTATCAGAACCCATTTTTCTTCTTTCTTTATCTAACTTCCCCTAGTTCTCTCTGTTTCAATGATGAAGAACCATTGTATTTTAATAAACTCCCCAAAAGGAAAATCAGTCCTAATATAATGAATTTCAGTTAGGATCATGTTGTGGGACCAAAGCATGCAGAAGTTGGCAAGTGTAGTTAAGCATTGGTGTTGGTCTAAAGTCAGTTATAAATTAGCTCTGCAAGGTGAAAATTCATAAAAATAATAATATAATAATAATAAATGGTTTCGTTTGGTACTTACAAGTTCGAGTCTTTACAAACTTGGTCAATTCACTGAAATGCTCCGATAATAACTCCTCCTACAGTGGAGAAAGATGATCAAATTTTATATGAGACGATTAGACAAGAAATTTTAGTCAATAACTGACATCACAGACCACTATCTAAGATCTTATTGTACAAGATTAAGATATGGTTGAGGAAAATACAGATTGTAAAGAGTAAAAAAATTACATAGATCTGGTATGTAATTTAATTTTGTACCGAAAAATCACAACATTCGAATGAAGCTTCAAAGCAAGAAATATAAGAAGTAAATCACAACCAAATCTTCGCACAAAATAAACTAAAACACAAGTATGATAATATATCTATAGACTACCATTACTAGAGAGATAACAAGTTTACCCTCATACTTCAACAATTCTTACTGTGCAACATATTCATGTATACTCATGTATTTCTCTGATGAGTGGCATTGCAATAGGACTCTTAATCCGTACCTTATAAGGATTCACTAATCCTTTTGACTAACGAAATCCAATCCCAACTTATTAGTGTTACCTGCCCGAGGTTGAGTTTCTCTGATGAATGAACCTGTTGCTAAGCTGCTCAGATGGCAGAATTTGTGGTGTATACAAGAATTAACTGTTCTATTAACTACTCAAATCCACAAGAATTAACCGTCTAAGCAACAGTGGTGAGGTACTTACGAGTTAATATCTAAGAACCACACAAACAACAATAGTTAATTACTGGCTAAAGTATGATTATTCTAGAAAGACTAATTAAGCAACACATGTTTAATTAAAAAAAAATTACACATTTCCAAAATAACAAGAAGCACTGAAATCTAAGTGTCCCAAATTATTGAACCATACTGTTTCAAAAAAGCAAGTCTACTCAAACTACAAAACAACTCAACCATCATAAAGTATGTTTGAAGTGATGAAGTAGGAAAAGGAAATCTTTTTCGACAAAAGAAGTAAATTTTCTTTGGCTTTTTAAACAACAATATACCTGCTAAGATTACCTATCATTCTGATTAGGGATTAATTTCAGTCAAAATCCAACTTCAACCATAAATGAGCTATCAAATTGGTTTCAAGATTAAAAGAAGAACAATTGTAGCTACAAAATGGTGCAAACATGTAGCAGGTGACGATGATCTCCTAGTCCTCGGTCTGCCGGCGATAACAACCTTCTAACCTCATTAAATTAGTTTTTTTTGTTCCAGAAAGACAAAAATGAGTATATATTTGAACTAGTAAAAGATTATCATCAGTTCAATTTCGACATTTCGTAAGTGAAGTTACTAAAACCAGTGATTAAAATAATCTGGTTTAATAATCAACATCGGCCAAGAAACCCTCCAAACAAAGAGTAAGACCAGACATAAGTCCTCCTGAAACAACTAAAAAACATGAAAATCCAGCAAAGGTGAACCATCTTAACGATCCAAATGTAGTTTCTTTAGTTTGAAGAAAGAAATCTCTGGTTACTATACCAGCTACTGTTAGGGCATTCATAAGTAACATCTCTCTACTTCCACAACTAAACTAACAGTAGAGAGAGAAAGAGGATCTGATAGAGTATTGTTATTAGGGCATTCATAAGTAACATCTCTCTACTTCCACAACTAAACTAATAGTAGAGCTACAATATCATAAACCCAATATTTGTTCTACAAAAACATCTTAGACAGGGATAGAGGGGAAAATCTATGGATACCTGACCATAAGCAGAAACCCTAGTTTTCTGGATCTCCTTCTCTCGGTCAATTTCTCTTCCTGAGAAACCCTTAATCGTTCTAACTCTCTTGCTCTGCAAAAATCGTTAGAAACCCTTGTTCAAGTCTCCCTCTCTCTGTCTGGTTCTCAAAAAAAACTCTCCCTCTCTCGGTCTTTCTATTTTCTAATTCCAAAATAGAAAAAAGAAAATTGGGGATGATTTAGGCACTCCAAGTTTATCTATATTTTGTAGTGAGCACCCAACTTTAATGTTATTTTTATATAAGGCACCCAAAACTTTTGGCGCAAACCCCAATTTTTTGGCGCAATTTTTTCCGCGCCAAAAATACTAAGTATCTGCTACCACTATTGACCTATCAACTACGAATTGTGCGTAGCTAATACCTACCAGTTGCTACGCAGAACGAACCGTAGCTGAAACACACTTCTAAATTTTTATACATGTTTGTGCGTGATACTTATTTGACACAGGCCAATGTGTAGCAAATGGACAGAAAGTTTGTAGCTGTTGGTAGGCATTTGCTACGAGAACGAAATATCCATAGCAAAATAGTGACTAGTAGCTACGATACTCGTAGTCCGTAACAAAAGGGGCGTAGCTAAATCCTACCTGTTTTGTAGTGAACCTTTTAGGCCCATCAGTAATAACTCCCGCGGATCCGCTGGTAATCACAGCTGTAGTTGCCAACTGGAGGATAGGACGCATTCTAGTCGGTACAGGGAACTCCACGGAGGTCATGAGTCGAACGTGCTTCCAAAAACTCGGGGTAAGCGAACGCCATCTCAAATCTTATAAATCTTGTTTGACACGATTCGGAGACAATCAGGTCGAGACAGTGCTGATCGGCGAAGGAGAATCAGCAAAGGCGATAATGCTAAACTTCGCAATCGTCGATAAGATGTACGCCTATAACATCATACTGGGCAGAAACTTCCTGAGGGAGTCAGGAGCAATAGTTTCCATGAACCACCTTATGATGAAGTTCCCAATTCCGGGAACGAATCTCATTGGAACGGTCAGGGGAGACCAGAAAATAGCCCGGGATTGTTATCTCGTCTCCGCCCAGGGCTGCGAGCAAGAGGAAGTGAATCCAGTCATCATTGGAGGAGACAAAGTGTTCTACGGTGACCCGACGACAGATATGCAAAGCTGACAAACTAAGGTCATCACTACCCCTACTATCTTTCCTTTTTAAATAAAGCCATTAGGCAAAAGAATTAGCGTTACTAGCTACATATCTTACCTTATAAAATAAAACGTTTTTTAGCACAAAACACTACAAAAGGAGGAGTCCTAATTAAACTCATCTCGCTCTGAATCGAGCAGGTAGCCCTGACAGCGAAAGCCACGACCAGGGGACCTAAAGGCAGCCTTCGTAGGTGAGAGCAGCGACCAAGGGCCCTAATTTAAACAGCCCTGCTAAGCGAAAGCCACGATTAGGTACAGGATAGCCTCCGTAGCTACGGCGACAACCGAGGGCCCTAAGGAGCAGTCCTAGTTAAACTGAATTTTGCTCGAGTAAAAACCGACCCCTCTGTAGCTACGGCTGCGACCCGAGGCCTCACAAGGAGGAGTCTTAGCTAAACTCAACCATTTACTCGAGTGAAACGTGGTCCCTGTGGATCCCCAAGGAAAAGTCCTAGTTAAACTACCGCCCCGATGAAGGTGACCGGGGGTGTAAGTAGAACTCCTTGCGAAACTATTCATGCTTAAATGAGGAAGACAACCTTGGTAGCTAAGGCCACGACTAGGGGCACGGGAGGAGTCCCGGCGAAAACTAGTCGTGCTCGCACCGACGTAACCAACTCTGGTAGCCCAAGCTACGACCAGAGATTTAAGGAGAAGTCCTAGTTAAACTAGCCAAGCTCAAGCTGGCGAAACCAGCTCTGATAGCAAAAGCCACGACCAGAGGTTTAAGGAGAAGTCCTAGCAAAACTAGTTGCGCTCAAGTCAACGAAACCAGCTCTGGTAGCGAAAGCCACGACCAGAGGCCTAAGGAGAAGTCCTACCAAAACTAGCCAAGCTCAAGCTGGCGAAACCAGCTCCGATAAAGAAAGCCACGACCAGAGGTCTAAGGAGGAGTCCTGGTGAAACTAGTTATGCAAAGACAGCTCTGGAATAAACAATCGGAGGCAGAGCTAAGAACTCTAACACTATTCAAAACTTTTTACACAGGGCTAATTCGGGTTCTATTTTTGCAGAAGGAAATAGTAAGCTTAGGGCATGCTAGACTAGGTCTGAAATTATTTCTTTTGCAGGAGCGATCATTTGGAGCATGTGTAGTAAGCCTAAGAAAAATTGCATTAGTAAGTATAAGGCTAATTACATTAACTTTTTGTTACATATTTAAATAAGAAAATACAATCTGGTGGCAAGCTCTCATTCGCCAGAAGAAGAAGATGACGAAGGACCGCCAATATCCACCGAAACCCTAATCATGACGACCAGAAGGCGACCACCCCCACGACAACGAACAAGCAAACCCATAGTAGAGAAGAGAGCAGGTTCGGAAGTGCTGGTGGTACCAGTCAAAGAATAAACCAAAGGATAAAGTGGCCTGGAGGAACTGAGGGTAGAAAGGTGATCGTCATCCAGAAGATCGTGTGGACGAAGGACGTCAACAAAACCCTCACCAGCCACTTCCATGCAGAAGTGTTGAATGGAAAGTTCATCTCGGTTCAGAACCATGTAGAAAGCAACTCTAACATCACTACCAGGAAGAGTTCCCCTTACCATTAAAAGAGACATGGTAAGATTTGGAAAAGTTATTTTTGCCTTAAACATCTATTTATAGGGCAAAAAGGGTCATGATGATAGGGCATGATCAACGAAGAGTCGTAGCGAGCAGTCGTGGAAAACTAACAAACACCAAAGTAAAGAGGAAAAAGGTAATTCTTTATTAACTCATAAGGCGAATCTACTACAGAAGAAATTGTCAAAAAGGACACCCGGGCCACCACTGGCGCTTGGGTCTATTAGAGAAGAAATTACAAAAAGGCCCAATCATTGAGGGAAAGGAAGACAGATCAACAAACATGAGTGACTGCAAAAGAGTCATCATGGAGTTTGAGAGAAGAAAAGCGGAAAGGCTGACAGGTACCGCCATTCAGAGATACAGTTAAGGACGAAGAAGCCCTCTGGACACCATCACTCTGCCCCGAACACCTAGGCGGAAGGCAGTACTGGCAAGCCTCATCCTCCTCCGAGTTCAAACATAACAGCGCGTGAAATTATCACAGCCATTATGAAGAAACCCGTCCTTTATCACGGTCATTACGAAGAAATCTTCATCAAAGCGAACGCTTGGCATGAACTCAAACAGAGGCCTCATCCTGAACCTTCGGGAAGTAAAACATGAAGAAATAATGAGGTAACAACAAGAGGAAAGAAATTTCGAAACGTTTTTCAAACTTTTTGGTTGTGAAAGAATTGGGAAGCCAAAGGAGGCTATTTATAGTAAGAGAGGATAACCAGGAGACCTCTTAAAACAGATAAGAAGCATTAAAGGCAAGAGACCAGACGCACCTCGAAAACACTCAGCGGGATAATGATTCAGAGGCATGAACGGCTCAAGAACTACGGTTATCAAAGAGGTTTCCGCGGATTTCAAGGAGACGTGCCTCGTTCACCAGTCACGACGCCCCACGCGTCCACAAAAGGCAGAACAGGTTGCCGTGTGAAATGATCCAAAAGATCAGCACCGGAAGCACACATTCGGAAGATCAAATCTATGACGTAATAAGATCACGCATGGGAAAGAATTAATTGCTTGCGTAGAAGACTAAACGTTTCTTGAAATAATAAACCACGTGCCAGAACACAGCCGGATCAGCTCTATCAGAGATTGTCAAAAGTGACTCGAATATGGATTGGTATCGAACCCGATACAACCTACCGAAGCTTGGACCCATTAGCGGAGCTGATTACTGAGACAGAGCTGGTATCCGAAGCAGTGCTCTGAGGCAAAGCTGGACTCTCAGACAGAGCTGGAATGCAAAGCTAGGCTTATGTCGGTTATAGGTGATTAGTGTTATCTGTGTATAATGTCGGTTGTAGAGAGAGTCGGTGAGGCGGTGGGATTATGGTTTAGTGGCTATATAAACTAAACTCTAAGGAGATATCAGAGGGCACAATCTCACGAATCTCTTGTGTAAACTTGTTTGCTAATCATAGTGGAAATCATCGCGCCGTTGTCGCCGTGGAGTAGGTCTCACCAACCGAACCACGTAAATCTCTGTGTTTTGTTCTTGATTGTTCTTCCTATTTCTTGTCTTGATAACTCGTATTGTTCACATTAACTCTAATTGGGCATAACAAACTAGTATCAGAGCCGTGGTTTTGAGGTTTTCTGTGATGGCGAAATACGAGATAGAGAAGTTCAATAGAAGTAACGACTTTAATCTTTGGAAGATTAAAATGCGAGCAGTATTAGTTCAACAGGGTCTGCTGAAGACGTTAAATGGGAAGGCTGGACTTGCTGAATCACTTTCAGAAGCAGAGAAGGAAGATCTCGTGGAAAGAGCTCATGGTCAGATTCTACTCTGTTTGAGTAATGAGGTGTAGGGATTTATACCCTTATACTAGTGTTTATAGCGGAAATAAGACATCTAATGTCTACACTAGTATCCCCAGGACACATGCAAAACTAGTAATTAATCTAATGGAGATAGTAGATTACCTTAATCGCTTTTCCCTCGAACTAGTTGAATTGATTGAAGAACACCAAGAGCTTCAAGTGTAGCTCCTATACTTGGGACACGAGCAATCAATTTGATCTCCCACCTTGTTGTATAGCTAGCACACCAATGGTGGTTGGAAAGAAGAACACCTTCTTCTTTGACTAGATAGATAGTTAATGGGAATTAGCTCACTTTCTCCTCTCTACATGATGTGGTAGAGTAAGAAAGCTTAGAGAGAAATTCCACACCTTATTATCTTCCCTAAGAGTGTTTATATAGAGCCCTAATAAGAATCCACCTCCTTTTAGGTTTCCTAAAACACCCTTTAGAATAAGATTTAGGGAAATAGTCGAAAATAGCAACTATTGGTATTTTCTCAATTCCCTCAGGAGATGACGTCCAAACCCAGCCAAAATTGGCAGATTTAATTTTCATAACATAAGGAAACGTCCCTCCAAAAATCAGCCCAATCCGAGGCATAAAAGTGCCCGAATCGGCCAAGGCCCAAAAACCCTGTTTTTGGCCTTTTTGTACTATCTTTGCCTAATTCCTTTTTAGGCCTATGAGATATGTTTATGGGACACTCCCATGATTATATTTCACTCCCACTAGTCATATCCTAGATCAATTTGTCACTCTTATGTGTAACCCGTTGTAGGATCCGATCGAAGTTAGCCGCGAATTACTTCGTAATTCGACGATCGTAGTTGGTCTCTAGCTACAACTCTACGATCCCTAAATCAATCGGACTTGATGATCTTCCACATCAATTATCCTATCCGACAAATTGTTCGCATTGTCACCTTGGTCGAAGGACATCTCCTTCAACTCCTTCAGACTCCCACTTGGACTTAGAACAAGTGCAATGCCTCGATTCCCGTGTCAATTTAGTATCCCATCTGATACGTCACGCCATTCAGACTTTCTTGATATCCGAGTACAACTGTAAAAGACAAACGATTAACTTTTAATCCGTTTGAGCGCGGCCACGCATTTTCAGTTGCTACTCATCAAGTGGCCTTGAGACACTTTGTACCTAATGTGATTAGGGTGACACAATCCATTCTTGCGCTCCCACTTAACTTCATGTCTATCCTGTCCTTCCCAGTATCCGTCTTTATAACCTCCTTTTACGGCGCGGCGTTTGACGGAACCAAAGTCGGACATTCCTTTCATAAGATGAGTGGAGCACTTATGTTTTGAGGAATCTCTCCAATTGTCTTTATGAGAAGTATTGACGTTCATCACGAGTGATGTACTTCTCATTTGAGGGTTATCCAGTGTATAAACCTTTTACACACCCACGTAGTCGAATAGAATATACTATTCCTATAGCCCATGAAACTGCGCTATCCCATCGACTCCCGTGCTAGTCTTCGTGAGTCATTGTTGTCCATCCAATGACCTGGACCAGGGTTTTTGATAATAAATATTCCAAGTTCACTTAATAGGGTTTCATTCATCAGATCACGTATCTGACAAACCTATTCGGAACGTTTTATTATCGATGGACTGTCGTTTAAATACTAAACCAAATTTAGACGACTGGTGAAATAACTCTATTATTTCTGATAACGAGAGTTGTAAATCTGAGCCTCTTCCGTAAAACTCTTACTACCCACTCAGTTTTACTTGTCGAGGTTTAAAATTATACCTCATGCCTTAGACTGTGTATGAATCTCATACTATGTCTTAGGTGACAGTTCAGTTTGACTACCGTGGTAGTCGGTTTTAAACTTTGCTTATTATCAATTAATTTGAAGATTGCTATCTTCAACTTTGATAATATCTAGTAATCTTTACTAGAGTTAAGGCCTTTAATTCTTTGTGTAGTATTTGCAACAGTTTCCGGCTTAAACACTTTTAGCCTACTTTCCTTCCATGTCTGAAAGTTTGCTACGATGACATGTTCAATTTTTTTTTTGTACTACTTCATCCTTTAGCCTTCTAGGATGTACTAAGTAGTGTTTCGGTTTTCCAATCCGAATTCGGATGTTTAAATGCTAATCATGTCCAACATGATTGACTTTATGTTTTCGAACATAAATGTCTCTCTCATGCGTGCTAGCTCATCGGTGTCTTTTCAGACTCCGAGTTTTGCAACGCCCTCTGTCATGAGTTTTTGGGTCGAAATTCTTTTAGACTTTCCGAGTCTTAGATTTTCTGTTTCGGATCTCAAGCATCTCAGCGTACTGAGTCTCTCTAATCCTATCATCCTTTTGATCTATGCTTATAGATCTTCAGATGCCCAAAATGGCATTTTATCCTTTTGTGTGTGGTCCTTTATTGAGTCAGTTCGTTACTGTTATACAACACCTTATGTCGTACTCAATCTTTTGTATGTACTCAGCATACGGACCCGGAAGGTTTGTTTCTCCCACTTACCTTCTTGAAACTCGTGATTCAAGATTTTCTTCATTCCTCAGGAATCAAAACTTCTTTGATTGCCTTTTTGAATCGAAGATTCTAACTCTTGCGTGCTTTTAATCCGTCGATAGATTTCTGAAGCATGCTTATGGACATAACTTGATCGGAAGAATCTTATTCTTCTTGTCTCGTTTCGGGAAACATGAATGTTTCCATCCTTCTCAGTTTTCTATTTTGGAAAACCAATTTAGGTCTTCTGTGGACTTAAATTATCAAGCTTCATGTCTTGACGAGATATGGATTCCACGATGATTTTGGCTTCTAGCCAAAATCTAGAGTCAGTTTCCGTTTCTGCGCAGGTCTTTTATCTCTTCAGAAATAACCTTTATTTTCTGAGTCTTTAAGATTTTATTTTGACCTTTCTAGGGCTTTTGAACAACAATTTGGGATTTTCTCAACTACTTTGAGATATTCCTTTAGAGACACTTTCACTCGCTTTGAGAGTTCTCCTGCGAATGACATTCGCTTTTGTGCGGTGGGTTTATAAGATTATATCTTTAACCTTTCCTTTTCCGAGGAGCCGCGGTTTGTTGCTCTTGGTCGAATTTAATCGTCTTGTACAAGTTTCATGATTGTTCTTCATGACTCTTCATGATTCTTCTCATGACCAAATTAAATTGACTTGTACTTTTCTCCCACTTATTCTTGTAACAATTAGTGCTTTTCTCCCAGACTACTAGGTGTGCTAATTATTAGAAGAATACTATCATGAGCAACAAACACTTTGTTCTCTTGATTGGTTGTGGAAGAAGCCCAAATTTCTTCTAAAGAAATTGCGTCAGACTTTAGCTAATTTTGTAATGCTTTTACAAGCTTAGCTGTTAGACGGACTTTGGTAAGTGTGAAAACAATCGTTTATAGAATATGTCCCAAAATATTCGGAAGACTGGCTTAAACTCATCTTTGATCGAATTTATGCATAGCAATGTTCGATTACTCTCACTGAATCCACCATCCCTCAGATGTGTTCCATGGAGCGAGTTGGGAAACGTTTTCTCAACTCCCTTGATGGTTATTTAGTATTTGACTCAAGTTTTTATCACTCCAATCTAATCGGATGACTTAAACTCTCTTGTCAAAATGATTCTTTTACTTCGGTTTGCACTTTGTTTGAACCTTTCAAACATTCCGACTTATACTTTATGATTTGTACGTTTCCATACTTCATGAAGTTGTCAGAGTACGTATTTGAAGTTTCTCTCGTTAGCTTCTGCAAGTAAACTTATAGGTCTGCATAACACTGTATGAGTCCTAATAGATTACCAGTCTCTATGCCTTTTGAAAAGGGTGACTTTGTCAATTCAGTCCTTAAGACCTAATTGACAATGCTGAAGTTTAATGAGTTTGAATCTCTTGATTTTAGCCATTATCAATGTTAACCTTCAGTTAATTTTACCACTGGTTTAAAACATCATATGTTTCTAGAAGAACAAAATAATCACTATTAAGTTCTAAGCTAGATCAGTGTCTAAAAGAAGACTTTGATCCCTTTCAGCATCCCTAGCATTACTGCTTCTGCTCCCTCTTGGATCTTTACTTCTTTTAGTCAAGTATGTAATTCCCTTAAGCTCCGACTGAGCCGCTCATCTGGTCTTAAATACCTGATGAAGGAATTTTACGATACTTGTTTTCAACTTTGTTAGCAAGGATACGGAACCGGAATTCATAATTCCATTCCTTTTGTCCTCCAGGTGCTAAAGGTAGTTTCCTTTTAAATGGTCTAGCCATTGTTTTAGAAACATTCACAGTAATGAGGAATACTCTTGATCATGTACTCGGCAACTGCTTTTCTTTGATCAAATGTTTGTCTCACTTGACTGATCCTTTTGCCCTTTTGAATCTCAAGATCTCTTTCTTAGATTCTTTGTACCAAATCTCAAGAACCTTTCTTAGACTGGATATTCCCGTATGTTCTGCTCAGTTTGTTTGTAACAACCTGAGTGACTCATCTAAGGTCATTATCAATCTTTGTTCAATCGATATTGAATTGGGTGATAGATGTATTCTGTTGTCTTCCCTTAGGATGACTTTCAGATTGCCTTGGAGGTCTCGTACCTCTCCATTTATGACTTCTGTAGGAATTTCTTCCTTAGTTTGTCTTAATGGTTATGCTAGCATTCATTACTCTTCCAAAGAGAATGTTATACGATTGCTTGCAAATGGTTTTTGACCTTCTCTTGTATGAGTCAACATTGGGATTGGGTATTCTAGTGACCTTCCTTTTGAATCTGAGAACTATTCTCGGATTCATTCTTCCATTCTAGGAAGTGGATCAGCACCTCCCTTAGGTGTG
>BEHA01050158.1:178944-200998 GCA_002897215.1 Eschscholzia californica subsp. californica
TCTCTAGCTACAACTCTACGATCCCTAAATCAATCGGACTTGATGATCTTCCACATCAATTGTCCTATCCGACAAATTGTTCGCATTGTCACCTTGGTCGAAGGACATCTCCTTCAACTCCTTCAACAAGTTATTCACCATTTCTCCCTCATTTAGAACTTTGTCAGACCATAGGTCCTTCACTTTGTAACCCCAAGGAGAGAATTCAACCAGACATTGATTGTCTTTTTTAAATTTTGGAATAGAAAGTAAATTTCTCTGAATATGAGGAACCAAAAGAACATTCTTAAGTTGAAAATAATGAGAGGTGGTGATGAGTTCAGCATCACCAATGCTCTTGATAGGGATGCACATCCCACTTCCAACCATAACAGAGTCATAGCCCTTATAATCTCTTGTGTTCTTCATAGTTAAAGTATCATGAGTCATATGACTCGAGGCTCCAGTATCAGCTAGCCACACTGTGGGCTCAGAATCATTAATAGCAGACTCTATAACATTTGGAACTATAATAGCCATATTAGCTTCATTTGGTTCAAAATCTTCTGGTGAAGTACCAAAGAAGGACTCATATGCTTCATCATCATTAGGATTAAAATGAGGAAAATCAGATTTTACCTGAGTGGAGTTATCTCCTTCGTAGAGATGAAGACCAGCAAAATTGTGTCGCTGTTAACTCAAATGATTGTTAAATTTCTTGAAATTGTTTCTATTGGAGTTGCTATAGATGTAATTGTTACTTTGTTGATTGCTTTGTTTTTTGCTTTGTTGATTGCTTTGTGGATTGTTGTAGTTGTAATTATTTGAACCTTGATTATAATGTTGTAGATTACTGTAATTAGAAATAGAATTTTGGACTTTGAATTGTTCCTCAGAAGGTGTATAACGAAATCGACATCTAGATGTTGGATGTCCCCATCGTCTGCAAATTCCACAAGGAATTGCCGTAAAATCATAATCAATAGCTCCTTCACCTGCCTGATTTGATCGAAATTGTTGATTTTGAATATAAGGTCGTGATTGTCTCGTTTGTGAAGAATTGAAATTCTTCATATTAGAATCTGACTTGTATTGATTAGAAAGTTGTTCTTTCTTATCAAAATAAACAGCATTAGTTTCATCTGTGTCTTGTAAGCTCACCATTGTTCATGATGAATTAGTCGAGTTCGAAGTTCAGCAAATGATTGAGGAGAATCTCGATTATGCATAGTGATGATACAATGATTGTATTCCTTACCAAGACCTTGAAGAGTGATTCTACATAATTCTTCATCAGGAATCTTCTCATTAACAATAGTAAGTGCATCAGCCAATGATTTGATTCGACGAAGATAATCAGTAATGGAAGAATCACCTTTTCTGATGTGTTGAATCTGATAACGAAGTGTCGTGATCTTAGATTCATATTCCTCAACAAAACTTAGAGAAAGAAAATTCCAGATCTCATAAGCAGTTGATAATCCTAGCACATCAGAAGAAATTGAACGAGTAAAAGTCAATTTGAGACACAATTGAATATAGTTATCATTTTTCCTCCAAGTTAAGAAATTTGGATTCATAACTTGTCTTCCTCCATCAGTAATGGTTTGTGATGGACCAATGATCGAACCATCAACATAACCAAAAAGAACAGCTCAAATTAAAATTGGCTCAAATTGATTTTTCCAAATGAGGTAATTAGAACTATCAAGTTTCTCAGAAACATAATTCGATAGATGAGAAATTAAATTACCAGGCATAGGAACAATCGAAGAAGAAGCAGATGAAGAAGAAGAAAGCACCATTGATAATGAAATAAGGTTTCATAGTAGTCACAGTAGAGAGAGAAAGTTGAGAAGAGAATCTTCGAAAAAAAAAATCAACTCCGACTCTTATAGCATGTTAGAAATGAAACCCTAATTTTTATTTATTTCAAAAAGTAAGTAAGATTACAACTAATGAGCTATTTATAGCTTTTAGAGAGAGTAACAGATTCCTAACAAACTTGTTAACTACCATTTAGCTCATAACTAACTTCTTAACAGAATATGTTATTATGCTAAAGGCACCACTGTAGTTAAGCTTTGTTTTGTTACATCATGATTACACCTCAACTTATATACTCTAACAGAGCACATGCTTGCAAGTTCATCCCTCTGCCTGCAATTTCTTTTGTTATGTTTGTGTCATTATTACCCTTATGAATTTTGAAATCAATACCCGTCGTCCTTTTCATTTGGAGTTATATTTATTTATTGGACTCATTATATTTAAGTGTAAACTTGAGTTAGGTTTTATTTCTTGGGTTGTTTGCCAAGATGCCCCCAACTTTATGACAAGCTCCCTCCCTAGCCCCCTACTTTATCAAAATACCCAGATGACCCCCTTTTTCAGTTACCATTATAACTGCGTTAACTAGTCATCACATCTCTCCTCCATCTCATAACCTCTCTCTGCAACCTCATCTTCTTGCCACCCCCATCGTCTTCACCGGCGAAGGTCGCCGACCGACCAATTATTCGGCCGACAATTTTTTTTTCCTCTCTTGATGATGCATAAAATGTCCAGACGTTGACTAACGTCTGAAGAGTCAAGATAAGACCTGAAGTCTCTTGAAATGATTCGGCGTAAGGCAGCAGGACAGCTAAACACCTGATGGTCCACCATACGTTTCCTTAACTGGGAGGTCGGCCAAAAGTAATCAGCTCTTCACTAAACGCCCTTGGCATGGGTAGATCAGCCCTGGGATCCTACAAGGGATAAGGGGGTCTCCCCAGGTTCGGCCCATATCTTACGCCCAGAACTGGGGAGATCTCAGCGCTGCGCAACCTAATGACTTAAACGCGGACTTTCTAGAAAGATCTCAGTCGGCCTCACATCTTGAAGTGTTTAAGCCCGATTGGACTCCACGTATCTAGAAAGAAGAAACCTCCCCTTTGAAGTCTATCCTTCAACTTAGGAACTTTCACTTATCAAAGATCCGAGATAGACTTGAAGAGAAACCCTAGATACGCAAAAGAGGTAACTTCCCTTACGGTTTGGCGGCCACCGCCTCACCACCGCCACTAATCACAGTCGGTTTAACATCGCCTATAAAAGGCCCCCCACTTCGTCCTTCCCAGGATACGGTCTCTTCACCCCAGAAAAGATCACCCCATACTCAGAGTTCTCATAACTCGCCCCCAAAACGATCGGTCAATATTCATTCTTTTACTGCAAAGAGCACCCTGACTGTCTTGAGCGTCGGAGCGGTTTTCGAACCCTTTCCAGGTTTTTCCCCCTCGGTAACAGACGAACAGAAGCAAGGAGCGAAGAGTTGGAGCAAAGAAGCAGAGCAGAGAAGCAGAGCGGAGTAAAGAAGCAGAGCAGAGAAGAAGAGCTGAACAGAGGAATCTCTCCTCTCCAAACAGAATATACCATCATAACTGAGGTTGTCATGCATCAACTCCCTTTTTCATGTTGATTCAACCGGGAGCCAATTTTCGACATCAGCATTTGGGGCTAGAAGGAGGGCATCTCTCCAGCAAATCATCAGATTCGGTAACCCGAACCTCACTCAATACTACGTCAGAACTAACTACTTTTCCTAAAGATCTTCAGGCAGATATGCTAGAAGAAAAAAGAACACCCGGTGAAGACCGAGAAAGATCTTTATATCTCATAATGGTCTCAACAGCCCTCGAGCGGCTGAAGGTCGAAACAAAGAAGTAGGAAGAGAAGATAACAAAACTTCGAAGCGATCTAGACATAGCAGAGAATAAGCTGAAATTCCTGTTAAGGAGAAACCTCAGAGCAACAGACAGTCTGAGGAGTCCTACATTCCCGGGAACAGGATCGTTCTCAGGGACGAAAGGTGAAAAGGTTGACTCTCCATCTTTAGGATCATCTTCATTGGCCGAAACTATGAGCATGTTAAGGAAGATTACTGAAGAGTCTTATGCTTTAAATGTGTCTCAACATCAATGGGATAACGTTGGAACTATTGACTCTCCCTCGTTAGGATCATCTTCATTGACCCAAACTGTTAGTGATCTTCAAAAGAGTTGTCAGACTTTCGAACAAAAGACTGACAATATGTGCAGAACTATACAAGAAATGCTCAATAGAAGAACTAGTATTATAGAAGAGGATTACCAGGATAATATAGAGTACAATACACAACACCCTGTGTATGATGATGAGGTATTTTAGAGGACTATAGTTCTCCCGAAAACATCGTTATTGAGCCCAAAATCTCAGAAACGGTGGAGCCCAATATTGAAATATCCTCTCAGTGTGCTGAGTTTGAAATCCCTTCAGATCAAAATGAAGAGGTTGCTAGAGTTGAAGATGATGAGAAGCCGAAACTCCCAACTGAGGATGATGAATCTTGGTTGACCAATTTGCTAAATGAGAACATTGACTCGCCTGATCTAGGCGAAGATTTAGAGTTCTTTAAGGACACCGATGATAACCTGATAAAAGAAATTATAGAAGGACTGTCTAACTCGACTTCTAGGGACTGTGAGTCTGATAGCAGGGTTTCTCCATTGAAGGAACCTGAAGTACCTGTCTTAGAGAACCCTAGTTTAAGTCCGAGTGTCATCGATAGTCCTCTAGATTGCTTTGTATTTTGTCCCTCAAAACCATGTGTAGATTTTGAAGCACTCACTCCCTCTGTCGATCATTCTATCCGGTTTGTACTCTCTCTAGTGCGGTGCCAAACTTAACGACCTTATTATCGTCTAAGTTTGGGGATTGCCCTTCTTTCTTGATAGTCTCACCTACACTATCACCAAGTTACGAAAATGTGAGATTATCGTTCACTGAAAACTTTGTATTTTGGGTGGACCCACAGATGTATCGATTATTGGTTTACAGTTAGTTACACTTTTGTAATCCAGTAGGTATAATCTTTTCTATTTTTCGAATCATCTGTATCGTCTGGCTGAAGACGTTACACTTAGCGCTTTCTGGGAGGCAACCCACGCTTAGGACTTCCGAATCAGGTAATATCTTTCCCTCATCCTATTATTTTTGCATAGTCTTCAGAACATTGAGGACAATGTCCGGTTTAAGTTTGGGGATAGGGGATTGAATTTTTTGCTAAGTCCTTATTTCAAAATTTCAAAAGGGTTTAAAATTTTTCAAAATTTTTAAATTTTTGGACTGAAAAAGTGAGTCTAGTTGTTTTTGTTTGTTAATGGTCATAGAGTCTAGTTGGTCATGCTATGCTTTTGCTAAAGATTTTTTCATGAATTTCGAGTCTTGAAGTTGTCTGTGCACTAGCCATGTGAGTGTTAGATAGGTGAAGAGTTGACTTTTCTAAGAGAACTTAATCGATCATTAGTGGAGACTTAACCTATGTGAGATTCTGAGCCTTTCTTTTTTGTTTTGAGTGACCTCTTCTGAGCTAATTCCGAGTAGAGTGAAGAGCTACTCAACCTCGCAATATTGAAAGAAGAACTCATTTGATCTCTTGAGTTCAAATTTTACAACCACTAGGGATGTCATCAAGAAGCAAACCTTTCTCTTGTAGTCTGAGAAACTTGAAAGCAGTGTCAACTAGAGGAAAATAGGAACCTCATCCATCATTTAGAACCCTGAGAATAAGGCATGAAGCAAAATGAAGAGAATATTACCAAGGAAAGAATAATTTGTATTATGAGTCATATGAAAAAAAAAATGAATGAAAAAAAAAAATAGAAAAATCAAAGAAAAGTGTGTTTGTTTAGTTTAAGTGTTAATCCCTTGAAGCAGTTCTTGAAGGTTTGAAGACGTCGAGTTCTCAGGAGTACTAGTTCATCCTTAGTATCTATTGACCTCCAGAAAACATTGTTACAAGTAGATCAGGTGAGAAGAGTTGGTTAGCTTCCCCATTCCGTATTAGTGGTTGTTTCCTTTCTATGAGATCAGTCGTTTACCAAAAATTTAGCCGGTCTTTTGTAATGTGTTGAGTTTTCCTTCATACTCATACTCGCACATTGAGTGAACCATTTTCGAGTGACTTAAATTTTTGAGTGTATGACCGTGAGGCAACAGTCGAGGCGAAATGTATTGAGAAAGTAATCGAGGTCTTGTTTGTTTGGAACCGAAATGATACTCATATTGGCTGGTTGATGTGGCGTGAAAATGCTACATTTAGGTCACTTAACTTTGATTAGTTAGTTCTTTTCGAGTTTTATTTCTAATTATGTATGTGTTTTTATTGCTAGGTAGTTTATTTGGGGTTTGACATGTAATTCGGAATAAAAAGAGCGAATTATCAAATTTTCATCTTATGCGGCAAAAGGGAAGAAAAGAGCACCAGGGGTATTTTGGTCATTTTAGTCAAAAATCAGAAGTCAAACAACAAGTGAAGTCAATGACGAGTCCGACGGCGAAAACGGAAGTCGATTCGGAGTTCGGACGGAGAAGTTGTGAATGAAAGAAGCCGAGGTTCGGTCTTGAAACAAGGATTCTATGAAGGCACTCCCTTGCTTTAGAAAGAAGCCTAACTCAAGAGCCCAAAGAGGAAGAGAATAATAGAGATTCTATGGGCACCTTTTTGGTCCAAGTCAAAATGTCCTAAGACTTAGTCAAGTTTGACTAAGTCTAGGGTTGTGTATACACAAGTGAGAAAAAAGAATAAAAGGGGAGACTATTCATCATCTTCTTCACCAAGCAAGAGAGAGGCAAAAGGTGCTAGGGTTTGTGAGTGTTCTTGAGTTAGAGTTTGAAGGTTTAAGAACTTGAGAGAGAGAAATAGAGAGGAGGAGCCGGCCGAGCTTGGCCGGCCATCTCTAAGGCCGGCATTAGCTTGGCCGGCACGGGCTGGAACAGCAAGGGAAACGCGGGGCAGCAGCTTCCCCAAAGACAAGGGATGCACCAGCAGCAGCACGGGAAGTTATAGAACGACCGGAACAGCAGCTGTCTAGTTCGATTTGAAGGACCTGCTCGGGTATAGCTCGAAGCAGCTGCTGCAACTCGGGATGAGCTGTTGTGCACGGGAAGCTTCTCTCCAGCTCGGGAACGTGCGGCTGCAACTCGGACAGTTCACGGGGACGGCCTGGAGAGGTTCGGGACAGCAGCTTCAAGGCACGGGAAGAAGCCATCAGCTCGGGGCGGTGCACTATTTGGCCGGATTTCTCGTTTTCTTTGGCCGGATTTTTCATGGTGTCCCGGCCACTTTCTTAGTCGGAAACCTTAGGGGTTTTACTCCCCACGTCGTTGGCTAGCTACCCTTGTTGTTTGATTTGATTTTGGTTGAAGATTTTTAGAGAGAGAAAGCTAGGGTTTTGCTTTAATGGAAGTTGTGTTCTTGAGATGGAGAAGATGAGTCAGATTACTAAAGGGAACCCAGATTTTGCTAAGAGGAGATCGGCTGCACCTTAACTACTCATATTTTCCGACGATCTTAGTCTCACACCACATCGAAAAAGGGGGATTCTCTCATCATTTTCTTTTCATTTCTTGTTCATTCACCATGTTTAGCTTACTTTAGTGTGTCGATTATGAGATGAAATGCGATGAATTTGTGATTGTGTTTGTGATAATTTAATGTGTTTGATAATAAATTGATGTTCTCTTATTTCGATTACTTGTTTCAATCGTTTTTCATGTGTCTTATCAAGTACTTCGCATAGTTAATCAATTAGGCAATGTGATCGATGATTCGGTTTTATTCGTTTAGGAAGTTTATTTGACTAAGTATTATCTCCGGACATACGTAGTGCTTATGAACATCCACCTTAGGAATCGAGACTAGGTTTGTATCAATCCATTCGATTAGACCGTACATAGTTGTAGGTTCACCACATCGGATTCCCGGACCTCGACACTACTCTCATTTGTTGTTCCCGACTCTTGTTCCTCCGAACTCTTCTCTCAAATCTCTCTCGCCATCTTACATTGATATTTTAGTTTGTTTTACTTACTTTATTTTCTTATTGCTTATTCGATTATAAACCTCACATTATCTTCGTTTATTTCCGCTTTTGTCTAAGTAAGCCTTTGATATCTAAACTGACGAATAAGACCATTCGATATCCAAGCTACATTCCTATCCTGGGATCGATCCCGGCTTTGCCGGATTACTACTTGATACCTCCGCTTGGGTTTGCAACCTTTTCGGGTGCATTACTGGTCACGTGCGCTTTGGGTCTTGATTACTAGTGAAGGGATTTTTAGCATTTGTATGGTTTAGTCGACTTGGATTTCATTTCTATTAACTTTCGAAAATCTACCGGATGAACATTTTTAGTCCACATCATATTTAGACCCTATTGCATTTTTTATCTTTGAATTTTATGGGTATATTCACTGCAAACCCTCACGAGACAAAACTCGTCCTCTTGGGTAACCTAGAGGTTTAACGGCTTCTTGCACGTGCTAAGTGCAATCGTGATTCCCTACGAAAGTGGTGAAGATGGTTTAGTGTATTTTTTTGCTCGAGGACTAGCAAAATCCAAGTTTGGGGATGTTTGATGAGTCATGAAAATGCCTCATTTGAATCTCTTAATTTAGGTTAGTTAGTCTATTTCGAGCAGTTACTCTGATGAATTGTGTTTATCTCTTTCTCAGATGTCTTTTACGGAGTTCAGTGTGAAAAATAGCTAAAAGCGGGAGAAAGACACACTTTAGGGCATTTTGGTCATTTAGAGATGAGGGAAATTTTGTCAAATATTGATACTCAGATGAAACTAGAGTTCAAGACGAACTCGTGGGCGAAAACGGAAGTCAAATCCGAGTCCGGGTGAGAAAGATATTCCAAGTCAAAGAGTGGAGTCAAAACCAGTTCATCAAATGTCCAACAAAAGCGACCACTGACACATGGAGCGCAATAAGGAAATAGATCAACCGCTTGGATCATTTCCGGGATGACTTCGGTCAGTGAAAGGTGCATTTTGGGGTGTATTGAATCTAATGATCCAGTGTGACCTAGCGCAATACTTAACCGTACAACCGACAGCAGCTTGTTATGATCAACGGCCTAGGTCTTTCAAAACACGTGGCTAAATCTGAAGGAGTCACGTCCCACGCATTTTCGTCAGCCGAGATGCACAAATATCTTGGTCACTTAACAGTGAAGAATTGAAACGGTCAGAATCATTTTTCCCTCTCTCTCTCTCACGTCTTCTATCTTTTTAATTGGGTTATTTAGTTTTACCAGTGGAGAGAGATAAGGAAAGAAATGATTAAGGGGATGATTTTCTGAGGTCTTCTTTTGGAGAGTTTCATGAGTTATTATCACAGGGAAAGCAATATACTCTAGACAGAAATAGAAGGAAATAGCTGGAAGATTATCTCTCATGGAAACTTTTAGAGAGAGAGAGAGGTGTTCTCTCTGATCTCTATCTCTCGGCTGGTTGTAGAAGAGAGAAGATTGATGGAGATTTACAAGAGATTTTCTTTCTTTCTTTCTTTCTTTAACAGAGATGATTTCAATATATATGGAAAGAAAGAGACAATCTTCTCGGCTGGGAAATAATACGATAGAGAAGGAAGGTTCGGCTTTTGGGCTGCTCGGTTTTGTATAAGACAGAGAGAGAAGAGAGCTAGAAAAGATCATCTCGGCTTGGGGAGCAGAGTTCTTCTACTTCTCCTTCTTTTCTCTTGAGCTTCATTATATATCTTATAGAGAGAGAGGAGAAACAGGGAGTGAGAGAGGAAAATCACGGTTAAAGAGAGAAGAGAACAACTAACTCTCGGTTTTGAAAAGAAGATTATCATCATCACTCAATTTCTTGATTTTTCTTTTTGTTTTCTTTTACTTTGTGAGAGAGAGAGATTACAAAAGAACAGAGAGAGATTTTAGAAAGATTGATGTTACAGATTGTAGAGAGAGAGAGAGAGAGAGAGAGAGATTACAGAGCTAGGTTTTGATAAAAATTTATTTCACTTTGTTTTTTATTTTCTTTTTTTTGTTTCTGTTTCCTTGGTGAGAGAGAGATAGAATACATAAAGAGAAAGATATTACAGAGAGTTCCAGTGGAAATATAGACAGAAACAGAAAGTTAGAGAGAGAAAGAGAATTGGAGAAGGTGAGAAAATAATTTTCCCACAGGGAATCCATTTCCGGGAAGACGAGAAAATCGTTTTCCCTGAGGGTGCATTTGGCAGAATTCTGGGAAAACAGAAAGAAATCATTTCCCTAAGGCCCTGTTTGGTTTGGAAATAGCGAAAAAGTTCAGTTTTCTTCCATTCTCTTTTATTCTTCATATTTATTTAAATCTCGATCATGATTAGCTAAGACTCTCCATCTAGGATTTTACGATGAAACCCATTTTTGATCTTTTAGAGATATATTTTTTATTGATTAACTCTTGATTAATGCTTCATAGTTTAATTCGTTTTAGTTTGATAAATAGATTTTCAATTCATTATCTATACTTTTAGTTTGATGCATCATACTTAGATTGAATCCTTTGATGATGCATACTTACCAATTGATAGATAATAGTTTAGAGATTTATTTAAAATAAAACGATTACATCGTTATGTTTTATTCGGTTTTAACGAAAACATCTCCCGGAATTAGGATAGTTCATTATCCGAAATTCTGAGTTATAAAAAAGAGAACTAACCATTTTAAGTATTTGTTTCTAAAGGTGATTTTATGTGGTGAATTCCTAAAACCTAGACCTCTCCCCCATTTGAGTTCATCTTTTTATTTGTTTTAATATTTTATATATTTTATTTTAAAACCAAAACCAAAATCAAAACATTTGAAAAATCTTATTACTTCCTAGTTTTAGAATAGATTTCACTTAGTCTCTGAGGAACGAACCGGTCTTTCCGGAAATATTACAACTTGACACCCGTGCACTTGCGGGTGTAGACCTATTTAGGGTAACCTTTTAGGCCCATCAGGCGACGAAAGAACCACGAGGTTATGGCAATACGCGATGAGGGGTCACCCCCGGTGATTTTCACCGATGATGACCTAAAAGGAGTGATCACGCCCCACGCGGACCCCCTGCTGATAACAGCATTGGTCGCTAATGGGAAAATAGGGCGCATTCTAATCGACACTGGAAGTTCCACAGAGATCATAAGTCGGGCGTGCCTCCAGAAACTCCAGGTAAGAGCGCATCACACCGAAACTTATGATCATTATTTAACAAGTTTTGGCGAAGATCGAGTACGAGCTGGGGGGAAAGGTTACTTTACCCATACTTATCGGGGAAGGGGTGACCAGCAGAGCATTGATGCTAGAATTCGTGATCGTCGACAAGCTACATGCGTACAATATTATTCTAGGAAGGAACTTCTTGAGAGAATCACGAGCGGTGATCTCATTGAACCACCTAGCTATAAAATTCCCGATCCCAGGATCAAACCTTGTGGGAACAGTAAAAAGAGACCAGGCGCCTGCAAGAGAGTGTTACGATGTCTCGGCTCGGCATTGTGGACGACCAACAGTAGTTCCCACCCTTGCGAGCACCGGAAAAGTCACTGATTTCAATCACACCGTGAACATGCAGGAGTAGCGCCGCCAAGGTTAGTATTGCTTCCCTACCTCACAAAGATTATCTATACACATGTATATACTATCTTAGCCATTAGGCAAGAAAAGTAGCGCTACTAGCTATATATTTTATCTATATATATATATTTATATATATATATATAAACACTACCTTAGCCATTAGGCAAGAAAAGTAGCATTTCCACCTACATATTTTATCAAATAAAATAAAATATTTTTAACAAAAACGCAATAAAATGAGGAGTCCTGGTTAAACTCATCTCGCTCTGAATCGAGCAGGTAGCCCTGATAGCGAAAGCCACAACAGGGGACCTAAAGGTAGCCTTGGTAGCGAAAGCAACGACCAAGGGCCCTAATTTGAAAACAACCATGCTAGCGAAAGCCACGACCAGGGACAGGGCAGCCTCTGTAGCTACGGCAACGACCGAGGACCCTAAGGAGCAGTCCTAGTTAAACTGAACTTTGCTCGAGTAAAATTGACCCTTCACCAAGGTCCCAAGGAGAAGTCCTGGTCAAATTGATCGGCTCAAGCCGGCAAATGAGATAACTCCGGTAGCTAAGGCTGCCACGAGGCCTCGCAAGGAGAAGTCCTAGTTAAACTTAAACTCTTTACTCGAGTGAAACGTGGTCCCTGAGGATCCCCAAGGAGAAGTCCTAGTTAAACTGCAGCCCTGGCGAAGGTGACTGGGGGTATAAGGAGAAGTCCTTGCGAAACTGTTCATTCTTAAAATGAGGAAGACAGCCCTGGTAGCTAAGGCAACGACTAGGGATACGGGAGGAGTCCCGGCGAAAACTAGTCGAGCTCAAGCCGACGAAACCAGCTCTGGTAGCAAAAGCCATGAGCAGAGGTCTAAGGAAAAGTCCTAGTTAAACTAGTCGAGCTCAAGCCGACGAAACCAACTCTGGTAGTGAATGCCACGACCAGAGGTCTAAGGAGAAGTCCTAGTGAAACTAGTCGAGCTCAAGTCGACGAAACCAGCTCTAGTAGCGAAAGCCACGACCAGAGGTCTAAGGAGAAGTCCTAGTGAAACTAGTCGAGCTCAAGCCGACGAAACCAACTCTGATAGAGAAAGCCACGAACAGAGGTCTAAGGAGAAGTCCTAGTTAAACTAGTTGTGCTCAAGCCAACGAAACCATCTCTGGTAGCGAAAGCCACGACCAGAGGTCTAAGGAGAAGTCTTAGTGAAACTAGTTGTGCTCAAGCCAACAAAACCAGCTCTGGTAGCGAAAGCCACGACTAGAGGTCTAAGGAGAAGTCTTAGTTAAACTAGTTGTGCTTAAGCCGACGAAATCAGCTCTGATAGTAAAAGCTGCGATCAGAGGTCTAAGGAGAAGTCCTAGTTAAACTAGTTACGTGGAAACAGTCCCGGTAAAGACAATAAGGGGCAGAGCTGAAAACTCAAAACGCCATTCAAAATTTTCTATACAGGACTAACTCGGGCTCTATTTTGCAGAAGGAAATAGCAAGATTAGAGCATAATAGGATAAGTCTAACTTTTCTAAAATCTTTTGCAGAAGCAATCATTCGGAGCATGCGTAGTAAGTTTAGAGATGCATTAATAAGATAGGATCAAATTAACCATAATCAATATTTTGCTTATGAGTTCATGCAGATTGCAGGATGTAGATAAAAGTAGAAACAAAAACCATCCCACAGCCAGAACCAACGTGAAATAAGGAAGCAAAAAAAAAAGGTAAAACAGAATACGAATCAAGAAAGATCATGGTTGGGCCTCAGGAGGGAAAGATTCGGGCAGGTCACCGGAGTTAGGCTGAGGGACCGAAAAAGTTGAGCCCTCATCGGAATCATCATCCACCGGGACCACGGAGGTCTCGTCATCACTGAAAGGAAAGTCTTCTTTAGAATCCCGATCAGCAGTTACAGCGTTGACAAACATGGCTACTCGATCCTTATCAATGTGACGCAAAGGAACGGAATCCTTGGGAGAATAGAAGCGACGAGCCGCTTACCAAGCCACCTGAAAACCCGATTTACGTTGCTTCCTCTGAATAGCCGAGAATTCATCCCACATTTAAAAGAAGCTATCACCTTTTTTCGATTCGCCTCAGCCAGCTCGAAAACATTTCGACGCGAGAGCTTAAGGGAGGACTTATCCTTCTCCCTCTGAAGAACCAAAGCAGCCTCTTTCTCCCTGAGAGCCTCAAGTTGCTTTTCCAAGGCGGAAAAACGAACATCAGACTAAGACGACTGGAGAGCAGAGCTGGCTCGAGATTGCTCTGCCTCCAGTTTCCACGAGTCTCGCTCAACAGAGGCTACCTTCAAATCGTTGGCCAACATTTCAGCTTCGACCTTATAAGACAAAGCCTCTTGATCAGCCTTCTGCAGCCGGGCCTCCAGTTTTTCGATCGAAGACAGGTAAGACACAACATCATGATTAACTTGAGAGTACTGAAAAGAAGAACACAAACATATCAGTAAAAAGAAGAAAGAAGATACCGTAAGACAGGATGTAGGTCAAAATACCTCATTCTGGAAGAAGTAGTAAAAACCGTCGATTAATGATATCACATGACGGGGAAGACTCTTGGGCAAAGCAGCCAGTTTAGCAGCTAAACCCGTAGACACTAGAGCTTTACCCTTGTCCGTCAAAGAATGGACGCTAGCCCTAGTCCTGGAAGCAACGGCACCGCCTCGGAGCAAGGGAGGAGCACTAGGAGAAGAACTGATAGGGGCCGAGGAAGAAGTCGGACTACCAGGCTCGCGAATAACGACTTCGGCTGGGCTCCAGCCAACCACAGATTTAGTACGAGATTTTTTTAGACCAAATGAGGACAGAAGGTCATCAGTTCTAGCTCGCTTCCTAAGGAATCCTGATGACACAAAAGAAAAGAAGAACAGAAACATAAATATTTAGGAAAAAGAAATCATCAGAAAAGGGCATTTCAGAAAGGCCTCACCTGGAAGAGAAGGAAGTACTTGAGCCTGATGAAGGGCCTGAAAATCGACCAAATTTTCGGGGATTAACCCTACTTTACCTTTGTCTAAAGCAGTCAGAACTTCGAAGCACCTGACATCTCCAGTATCGGGGATGATCTTGGGACGGTCATGAGAAGAACCAGAGGCATGAAGGATAAGCCCAAAAGTTTCAGTACCAAGAGAAGGACGAACGAAAGAAATTTCTCTTTATAATCCTTGGGGATGTTAGGAGCAGAGAAGAATGAACCAAAACGAGAAGAAAAATAGAACCAACTCCGATCACTGGACTTGAGAGAGAAAATGTTATCAAAGGCGTAAAGACTAGCCTTCTCTTTCTGTTGAAGACAAAGGATGTAGAACGCCATAATAGTCATCAAAGCAATAGGGCTCAATTGAAAGAGCTGCAACCCATAATAGTTCAACAGTTCGACGAGGAAAAGAGGGAAGGGAAACACCAAACCCAAGTCAAAAAAGACTTCGTAGACTCCGATACGACGATCATCGGTGAAGCAAATCCGGTCTTTCGGAGATGGAAGAATAGGCTCGACGGTGGCCGAGATCAGATGGTCGGCACGAAGAACTTCTATATCCAGTTGAGTCATACGACTACAGGAACGCATCTGACCGGAAGCGGAAAGAGGAGTAGCCATAAAAGGCACACAGAGAGTAAAAAAATGAAGGAAAAGGGAAGGTAAAGATTTTGGCTGAAAATAAAGAAGACGAAAAAGGAGTAAACACAAATCACAGCACTTAAATATAGAGAGACCTGGATCCGAGCCAAAGTGAAAAGAGCTAACGTGCGCAAGACACGTGGCAGCAATCACTATTAGAGAAACCCTAGCGTTTCTTCAATCACTGGCAAAAATCATGGACGGTTCGGATTAACCCCAAACGGTGCTAGGAGTTAATGAAATCCTGGGGAACGCGCCTACTCCCCACTAACAAAGCACCACGTGTCCACGCATGCCGAAAGGGCAGCCGCGTACAATGAACTAAAAGATCAACGCCGAAGATGCATGATCAGTAGATCAAATCTATGACGTCACCAAGTCACGCATGGAAAAGAAATCAATTACTTGCGCAGAAGACGAAACGTGTCTTGGGACAGTAAACCACGCGTCAAAAACAAAAGCACGACAGGGATGGCTCTTGCCGAAACAACACTTGGTCGAAAAATACCTCCACTTTAGCAGATACCAATCAACTCTGGAATAACAACGAAAAAACAGACTTTACGGGACAGCCCTAGTCCAGGTAAGACCCAAAGAGTTTCTCAATACAGCTCTGGGGCAGGTAATACTCTCGACTTCAGGCCTTCAAATAGAGGAAAAACACACGAGTTACTTCTACTCCTTAGCCTCTTTACTTTCAACTAAGGAGTGGCGGGACTCATGATGATGCATAAAATGTCCAGACAGTGACTAACGTCTGAAGAGTCAAGATCAGACCTGAGTCTCTTGGAACGATTCATCTTAAGGCAGCAGGACAGCTAAACACCTGATGGTCCACCATACGTTCCCCTAACTGGGAGGTCGGCTGGAAGAAATCAGCTCTGCACTAAACGCCTTTGACATGGATAGATCAGTCTTGGGATCCTACAAGGAATAAGGGGGTCTCCACAGGTTCGGCCCATATCTTACGCCCAGAACTAGGGAGATATCACCGCTGCACAACCTAATGACTTAATCCCGGACTTTCGAGAAAGTCTCAGTCGGCCTCACATCTTAAAGTGTTTAAGCCCAATTGGACTCCACGTATCTAGAAAGAGGAAACTTCCCCTTTGAAGTCTATCACTCCGGCAAGATATATACGAAGTATCCTTGAACTTAGGAACTTGCACTTATCAAAGATCCGAGATAGACTTGAAGAGAAACCCTAGATACGCAAAAGAGGTAACTTCCCGTACGGTTTGGCGGCCACCGCCTCACCCACCGCCACTAATCACAGTCGATTTAACTTCGCCTATAAAAGGACCCCCACTTCGTCCTTCCCAGGACACGGTCTCTTCACCCCAGAAAAGATCACCCCATACTCAGAGTTCTCATAACTCGCCCCCAAAAGGATCGATCAATATTAATTCTTTTACTGCAAAGAGCACCCTGACTGTCTTGAGCGTCGGAGCGGTTTTCGAACCCTTTGCAGGTTTTCCCCCCCTCGGGAACAGACGAACAGGAGCAAGGAGCGAAGAGCTGGAGCAAAGAAGCAGAGCAGAGAAGCAGAGCAGAGTAAAGAAGCAGAGCAGAGAAGCAGAGCTGAACAGAGGAATCTCTCCTCTCCAAACAGAATATACCATCATAACGGAGGCTGTCATGCATCAACTCCCTTTTTCATGCTGATTTAACCGGGAGCCAATTTTCGACATCAGCATCTCCCAAAAAATAATTTATTTTTTTCCTCTTTCTCTCTCTCACAAGGTTTTGATGATGGCCCAGTATAGGTTTATTACGACCAAGAAAATTAGGGTTTTCATTTAACTATTTAGATCTTTGTTCATCCCAATCTAAAATTTTAGGAACAATATAGTATAGGGTTTATTTGGATCAGGCTTTTCATCTTCTTCTTCATCAACAACTAATTTAGTTGGATCAAAAGTAGCATTACTATTAGTAGTATCTGTAGTTAGGGTTTCAACCTCACTAAGAACACGATGAGGTTCAACTCGTTTTCTTGAATAAAGATGATAACGAATCTCAATGAAATCTTGCTCAGGTGCACCAAATTTACCGGCATCAATAGTTTCACGAACAACAAGAATAGTCATGAATAAACCGAGGAAAGTTATCTTACCATGACGAATTAGGTGTCACGGCTCTCACAAAAATTTTTGAGTATTCCACTAACAATGCACACTAAAACTTTGTTAAACGGCAAAACTCCTCTAGTGATATCATATGCTATTTTAGAACACTTAACTCTATTTTTCACATTTTTAAGTCCAAAAGTGCTTTACATGTTGTAAGAACAAAAACCCAAAACGTAACTAAGTCTAAGTTTGCAAACAAAATGTGGTATAGGTCACCCGCGCATAGTCAAATCTTCGTTCTCGGTAACTACTTGGACTTCCTATTACCTCCAACTTCACAAAAAAAAATAGAACATAACGCCTACATCAGGTGTAACTCATCTCATTCTCCATTCTAAAAACCTGCAAATAAAACAAAGAAAGATAAAAGAAAATGAGGAGAGAGTACATGCTACCATCATAAAGGACGGAGAGAATGAGATAGGGTACCTCATAAATTTTCTGATACTTCTCAAGAATAATGTGACGAACTACTCCTATAATATGAATTGGTCATTTTTAACTCACTTTCCCAATTCCCACTTGCAACTCACATTTTCATTGTTTTATTGATAAACAGAATCCTCATTCTAGCTACCACAGAACTTTCAATTAGGTTAGTTGGCTTTCACAATCTCTGACTCTCAAACATTTATAGCAAAAGCAACAATAAAACCAAAAAACAACATATAGATAATGGAAGCGGTATAGTGATGTGTTTTCCCGGAAGCGTGAGTACGGAGTGAAAAGGGGAGTATCGTAACAGAGTAACTAGGAAGATCCGGATCACCACACTTTGATAATGTTGCCACCATAAAGTGATAAAGAAACCGGTTGAGCTAACACCACACCTGGATAAAGTTGCCACCACAAGATGATAAAGTGATAAAGAAACCGGTGAAACTAACACCACTTTGATAATGTTGCCACCATAAAGTGATAAAGAAACCGGTGAAACTATTGATCCTTCATCTCCAGCATCACCTTCGTTGGCCGAAGAAATGAGTATGTTAAAGAAGGTTCATGAAGAGTCTATGAGTGCGCTAAGGAGGATTTGTGGAGAGTCTTATGCTCCACACGTGTCTCAACCTCAATGGGATAACGGTGAATCTATTGACTCTCCATCTTTAGGATCATCTTCATTGACCCAAACTGTTAGTGATCTTCAAAAGAGTACTTTCGAGTTTTGTCAGACTGTAGAAGAAAAGAATGACAATACCTATGGAACTCTACAAGAAATAACAACTAGTATTATAGAAGAAGATCACCATGAGAATGTAGAGTACGGACCACAGTGTCCTGTGTACTATGATGACGAGGATACAATTTTAGAGGAGTATAGTTCTCCCGACCACACCGTTATTGAGACTAAAATCTCAGAAACGATGGAGCCCGATATTGAGATATCCTCTCATTGTATCGAACTTGAAATACATTCAGACCATAATGAAGAGTTCACTAGAGTTGAAGATGATTTGAAGTCGTTTGACTCAACTGAGGATGATGAATCATGGTTGACCAATTTGCTAAATGAGAGGATTGACTCGCCTGATTTAGGCGAAGATTTAGAATTCTTTAGGGACACGGATGATAACATGATAAAAGAAATTAAAGAAGGACTATCTAACTCGACTTCTAGGGATTGTGAGTCTGATAGTAGGGTTCCTCCATTGAAGGAACCCGAAGTACCTATTTTAGAGAACCCTAGTTTAAGTCCTAGTGTCATTGATAGTCCTCTAGATTGCTTGGTATTTTGTCCCTCAAAACCATGTGTAGATTTTGAAGCACTCACTCCCTCTGTCGATCATCCATATGAAGACCCATTCTATCCGGTCTGTACTTTTTCTAGTGCGGTACCAAACTTAACGACCTTAATGTCGTCTAAGTTTGGGGATTGCCTTTCTTTTCTGATAGTCTCACATGCACTATCAGTAATTTACAAAAATGTGAGACGATCGTTCAATGAAAACTTTGTGTTTTGGGTGGACCCACAGATGTATCGAATATTGGTTTACAGTTAATCACATATCGGTAATCCAGTAGGTTAACTCTTTTTATTTTTTCGAATCATCTATTTCGTCTGGCTGAAGACGTTAAACTTAGCGCTTTCTGGGAGGCAACCCATGCAGAGGACGCTGAATCAGGTAATATCTCTCCCTTCATCCTGTTATTTTTGCATAGTCTTCAGAATATTGAGGACAATGTTCGGTTTAAGTTTGGGGATAGGGGATTGAATTTTTTTGTTAAGTCCTTATTTCAAAAATTCAAAAGGGTTCGAAATTTTTAAATTTTTGGATTGAAAACGTGAGTCTAGTTGTTTTTGTTTGTTAATAGTTATAGAGTCTAGTTGATCGAGCTATTCGTTTGCTAAATGTTTTTCCACGAATTTCGAGTCTTGAGGTTGTCTGTGCACTAGCCATGTGAGTGTTAGATAGGTGAAGAGTTGACTTTTCTGAGAGAACTTAATCGATCATTAGTGGAGACTTAACCCATGTGAGATTCTGAGCCTTTCTTCTTGCTTTGAGTGATCTCTTCTGCGCTAATTCCGAGTAGAGTGAAGAGCTACTCAACCTCGCAATATTCATTAGAGCTCAGTTGATCTCTTGAGTTCACATTTTACAACCACTAGGGATGTCATCAGGAAGCGAACCTTTCTCTTGTAGTCTGAGAAACTTGAAAGCAGTGTCAACTAGAGGAAGATAGGAACCTCATCCATCATTTAGAACCCTGAGAATAAGGCATGAAGCAAAATGAAGAGAATTTTACCCAAGAAAGAGTAGTACCAAGAAAGTGTTTTTTGTATTATGAGTCCTATGAAAAAAAAAAAAAAGTGTTAGTTTGTTTTATCCCAAAGTAGTTCTTGAAGATTTGAAGACGTCGAATTCTCAGGAGGTCTAGTTCATCATTATAGTCTATTGACCTCTAGGAAGCATTGTTAGAAAGTAGATCAGGTGAGAAGAGTTGGTTAGCTTCCCCATTCCGCATTAGTGGTTGTTTCCTTCCTATGAGATCAGTCGTTCACCAAAATTTTAGTCTGTCTTTTTCATGTGTTGAGTTTCCCTTTATATTCATACTCACACATTGAGTGAACCAGTTCTGAGTGACTTTAATTTTTGAGTGTATGACCGTGAGGCAACAGTCGAGGCGAAATGTATCGAGACAGTAATCGAGGTCTTGTCTTTTCAGAACCGAAATGATACTCATATTGGCTGGTCACGTACACTTCGAGTCTTGATTACTGGTGAAGGAGTTTTTAGCTTTTGTATGGTTTGGTCGACTTAGATTTTATTTCTATTAACTTTTGAAAATCTACCGGATAAACATTTTTAGTCCATATCATATTTAGACCCTTCTGCATTTTTGAGATTTTCGAATTTTGTGGGTATATTCACTGCAAACCCTCACGAGACAAAACTCGTCCTCTTGGGTAACCTAGAGGTTTAACGGCTTGTTGCACGTGCTAAGTGCAATCGTGATTCCCTACGAAAGTGGTGAATTGGGTTTAGTTTTATTTTTCTGTTTTGCTCGAGGACTAGCAAAATCTAAGTTTGGGGATGTTTGATGAGCCATGAAAATGTCTCATCTGAATCTCTTAACTCGGGTTAGTTAGTTACTTTCGAGCGGTTACTCTGATGATTTGCTTGTTTCTCTTACTCAGGTGGTTTTTATGCAATTGAGCACGGAAAATGGTTAAAAACGAGATAACGACGCACAAAAGGGCATTTTGCTCATTTTAATGACAAGGATATTCTGGTCGTTTTAGTACTCGGATGAAAAGTAGAGCCCGAGACGAATCCAAAGGCGAAAGCGGAAGTCAAATCAGAGATCGGATGTGAAAAATAGACCTATTTAGGGTAACCTTTCTAGGCCCATCACATGTTCTTAGTCTTTTTCATGAATGTTAAGTCCTTTAGTGTTTGTTTTCTGATCATATGAGTAACATCCTAAGGAAAAAGAAACAATTCTGAGGGACCTATACTAGTCATTAGTGGAGACTTAAACCCATGTGAGATATCTGAGCCTTTATATTGTTTTCGAGTGTACTCTTCTGCGCTAACTCTGAGTAGAATGAAGAGCTACTCAACCTCGTAACTTTTAAAAGAGCTTAGATGATCTCATGAGCTCAACTTTCTTAGCCACTAGGAGTGACATCAGGATTGCGACCTTACTCTTGTAGTCCATGAAACCCGATAATAGTGTCAACTTTAGGTAGACGGATACTCCACCATCTATTCATCATTTTACTCTCGAGAATGAAGACATGATAGTTGTAGAAAGAAGAATGTGAAACAAAGTGAGAATGAAAAAAAAAGTTGTTTGTTGAGAATACCAGTGTTAGTGTTCTTGTTTTGTTATGAAAAAAAAAATCAAAAAAAAAAAACAAATGATTTTATGTGTTATTTTGTGCTTTTATGTGTGAGTGTTATGAGAAATAATGTATTCAAAGCAGAAAACTAAGTTCAGAAGTTGTTTGAGCGTTCGCCTTATTGAGGATGTCGACATTCTCGGGTTGTCATCACTTCCATTTCATTACTTGTATCCGTTGACCTTTAGGAAACATTGTTAGAGGGTATAGTGGGTGAGAAGGGTGAGTGAACTTCCCGATTCCATTTTAGTGGCTATTTCCATTCTTTAGAGATCATTTCGTTCTAAAACATTTTATCCTCATTCGTTTTGTATGTGTTGAGTTTCACTTTATTCTATGCTCGCACTTTAGAGTGAAGCCATTATTATCCATATTTGAGTGATTTTATGTTTTTGAGTGTGACCGTGAGACTAAAGTCGAGGCGAAATGTACTAAGATAGGAATCGAAGTTTTGTGACTTTGAACTTAGATGATGCTCATTATGGTTGGACACTTACATTTTCGGATGAGACTACTAGTGAGGAGACTTTTAGCATATAT
>BEHA01050158.1:204427-218411 GCA_002897215.1 Eschscholzia californica subsp. californica
TTTCCACTCCGTCGGCAATAGTTTTTTTTTTTTTTTTTGAAATCTAATTTCTGTACCCGCTGCTGCACCTGGTAATCCATAAAATGCAGCAGCATAATGAATATTAACCTGCATAACTATAAAATGTCTAATGCACATTTCTTCGACTTGGGTTTATTTGGAAACCTCCCCTTTCTTAGGTGTAACCAGACCAGAATACCTGGTTCAAAAGACTTAGCACGTCCGTTTTTGTTGGCCTTTTTCTTGTACTTCTCATTGGCTCTTTCACTTTCTGTCTGAACATTCTCACGTAGCTTCTTCGTTGTAGTTACCCTTGCCTTTGCTCCAAAATCTGCCTTAAACCCCAAAGGTATTGAAATCGGATCAATAGTAGTAAGTGGATTAAGACCATAGACAATCTCAAAAGGTGAACGTTTTGTCGTGTATCTAATTGACCTATTATAAGCAAACTCAACTTGAGCTAGCTTCAGATCTCATTCCTTCAAGTTCTTCTTAATCAAGCCTCTCAAAAGAGTAGTTAAGGTTCTGTTTGTCACCTCTGTTTGACCATCAGTTTGTGGATGACAAGAAGTACTAAAAAGGAGCTTAGTACCAAGTAATCTCCACAAAGTCTTCCAGAAATAGCTCAGAAACTTTGAATCACAATCAGAAACAATGGTCTTAGGAATACTATGAAGACGTACAACCTCCTTAAAATACAAGTCAGCAACCATACTGCTGATGTCGAAAATTGGCTCCCGGTTAAATCAACATGAAATAGAGAATTGATGCATGACAGCCTCCGTTATGATAGAATATTCTGTTAAGAGAGGTGAGATTCCTCTGTTCAACTCTGCCTCTCTACTCTGCTCCGCTCCTTTGCTCTACTTCTCTGCTCCTTATTCCATGCCCTAGCTCCTGAGTCCTTGCTCCAGCTCCTGATTCCTTGCTCCTGTTCGTCTGTTCCCGAGAGGGGAAAACCTGCAAAGGGTTCGAAAACCGCTCTGACGCTCAAGACAGTCAGGTGCTCTTTGCAGTAAAAGAATGAATATTAATTGATCTTTTTGGGGGAGCGAGTTATGAGAACTCTGTTTTGGGGGTGATCCTTCTGGTATGAAGATATCTTATGTTTGGGAGAGATAGTGTGTTTGTTCTCCAGAGATCGTTTCTTGTGAAAGACAATGTGGGGGGCCTTTTATAGGCGAAGTTAGGCCGACTGTAATTAGTTGCGGTGGTGAGGCGGTGGTCGTCAAACCGTAATAGAAGTTACCTCTTTTGCGTATCTAGGGTTTCTCTTCGAGTCTATCCCGGATCTTTGATGAGTGAAAGTTCCTAAGTTCAAGGATACTTCGTTGATATCTTGCCGGAGTGATAGACTCTAAAGGAGAAGTTTCCTCCTTTAGATACGTGAAGTCCAACCGGGCTTGAGCACTTTAAGATGTGTAACCGACTGAGATCTCTCTGGAAGGTTCGGGATTAAGTCATTAGGTTGCGCAGCGCTGATATCTTCCCAGTTTTGGGCGTAAGATATGGGTCGAACCTGTGGAGACCCCCCTTGTTCCTTTAGAGATCACAGGGCTGATCTATCCATGCCAAGGGCATTTTGTGCAGAACTGATTTCTTCTGGCCGACCTCCCAGGTATGGGAATGTGTGGTGGACCATCAGGGGTTTTAGCTGTCCTCTTGCCTTAAGCCGGGCTGTTCCGAGAGACTTCTGGTCTGATCTTTGACTCTTCATACGTTAGTCAAAATCTGGACATTTTATGCATCATCATGAGTCCTGCCACTCTTTAGTTGAAAGTAGAGAGACTAAGGAGTAGAAGTAACTCTTGTGTTTTACTTTGAAGGCCAGAAGTCAAAAAGTACTACCTGTCCCAGAGCTGTATCGTGAAGCTCTTTGGGCCTTACCTAGACCATGGCTGTTTGGTGGAGTTCTGTCTTTTTGTCAGTGCTCTAGAGCTGATTAATGTTCATGAATCGGAGATTTTCTCTGACTAAGTGTTATCTCTACTAGAGCTGATCCGGCTGTGTGCTGGCACGTGGTTTATTATTTCAAGCTATGTTTCGTCTTTTGCGCAAGTAATTAATTCTTTTCCATGCGTGATCTTATGATGTCATAGATTTGATCTTCCAAATATGTGCTTCCGGCGCTGATCTTTCGGTTCATTTCACACGGCAACCTGTTCTGCCTTTTGTGGACGCGTGGGGCGTCGTGACTGGTGAACGAGGCACGTCTCCTTGAAATCCGCGGAAGCCTCTTTGCTAACCGCAGTTCTTGAGTCATTCATGCCTCCGAGTCATTATTCCGATGAGTGTTTTCGAGGTGCGTCTGGTCTCTTGCATTTAATGCTTCTTATCTATTTTCGAGAGGTCTCTTGGTTATCCTCTCACTATAAATACCCTGCTCTGGCCTTCCAATTCTTCACTACCAAAGAGTTTGAAAAACATCTTGAGGTTTCTTTCCTTCTGTTATTGCTTCATTATTTCTTCCCGTTTATTTCCCAAAAGTTCGGGATGAGGCCTCTGTTTGAGTTCATGCCAGGCATTTGCTTTGATGAATGTTTCTTCATAATGACCGTGATAAAGGATGGGTTTCTTCATAATGGTCGTGATAACCTCATGAGCTATTTTGGAACATCCCTCAAGGTTGTTGAGATACCAGCGTTGTCTTCAATTGGGGGGCTCAGGGCAAGGTGATGACGCCAAGTGGGTTCTTTTGCCCTTGGTTGTCTTCTGGTCTTGACTGCACTTCTGGAAAGGAGTATGTGGTAGTCTTTCATCTTTTTCTCTTCTCAAATTCCATGACGACTTTTTTGCAGTCGCTCATATTTTTTGGTTCGTTTTCCTTTCCCTCGACGATTGGGGCTTTTTGTAGTTTCTTCTGTAATAGACCCAAGCGCCAATGGTGGTTTGGGTGTCCTTTTTTGTAATTTCTTCTGTAATAGATCCTTATTAAGAATTAATAAAGAATTACCTTTTTCCTCTTTACTTTGGTGTTTGTTAGTTTCCCACGACTGCTCGCCGCTACTCTTCGTTGATCACGCCCTATCATCATGGCCCTTTTTGCCCTATAAATAGATGTTTAAGGCAAGAATAACTTTTCCAAATCTTACCATGTCTCTTTTAATGGTAAGGGGAACTCTTCCTGGTAGTGATGTTAGAGTTGCTTTCTACATGGTTCTGAACCGAGATGAACTTTCCATTGAACACTTCTGCATGGAAGTGGTTGGTGAGGGTTTTGTTGACGTCCTTCGTCTACACAATCTTCTGGATGATGATCACCTTTCTACCCTCAGTTCCTCCAGGCCACTTTATCCTTTGGTTTATTCTTTGACTGATACCACCAGCACTTCCGAACCTGCTCTCTTCTCTGCTGTGGGTTCTCTGGCTCGTCGCCGTGGGGGCGGTCGCCTTCTGGGCGTCATGATCAGGGTTTCGGTGGATGTTGGCGGTCCTTCGTCATCTTCTTCTTCTGGCGAATAAGAGCTTGCCTCCAGATTGTATTTTCTTGTTTAAATATGTAATCAAAAAGTTAATGTAATTAGCCCTATACTTACTAATGAAATTTTTCTTAGGCTTACTACGCATGCTCCGAATGATCGCTCCTGCAAAAGAAATAATTACAGACCTAGTCTAGCATGCCCTAAGCTTACTACTTCATTCTGCAAAAATAGAACCCGAATTAGCCCTGTGTAAAAAGTTTGAATAGTGTTAGAGTTCTTAGCTCTGCCTCCGATTGTTTATTCCAGAGTTGTCTTTGCATAACTAGTTTCACCAGGACTCCTCCTTAGACCTCTGGTCGTGGCTTTTGCTATCGGAGATGGTTTTGCCAGCTTGAGCTTGGCTATTTTTGCTAGGAGTTCTCCTTAGACCTCTGGTCGTGGCTTTCGCTACCAGAGCTGGTTTCGCCAGCTTGAGCTTTGCTAGTTTAACTAGGACTTCTCCTAAAATCTTTGGTCGTAGCTTGGGCTACCAAAGTTGGTTACGTAGGTGCGAGCACGACTAGTTTTCGCCGGAACTCCTCCCGTGCCCCTGTTGTTTGTGCTTGAGAACGAGCAACACAGCCCGAGCTGCTGTTGCAGCAGCTGGCCGTCCGAGCTGCAGAAGCTCTGGTCCGTACTGCAGGGTTGCTGCTGCAGCTCCTGTGAAGAAGAAGTTGTTGTCCCGTGTTCCCTTTTCTGTCCCGCGCCGGCCAAAGCCTTGGTTCGCCCTTGTGTGCTGGCCGGCCAAGCTTGGCAGGCCCTCTTCTACCTTTATTCTCTCTCTAACCAACCTTCCAAACTCTTGAACCTTCACAAACTCTAGAAACTTCAAGCCCTTCTTCTCTCTCCTCTTGTTTGGTTGTTTCTTGGTTGCTTGGTTGATTCCTTGACAAATGAAGAAGAAGATGAATAGTAACCTCACTTGATTGAAACCCTAGACATAGTCAACTTGACTAAGTCTTTAGACTACTTTGACTTGGGCCCAAAAGTGGGTGCTCATAAAATCTCTACACCTTCCTTCTTCTTTTGGTATTCTTGAACTTGGGCTTAGATGTTGGGCTTTCAATTAAAGACCAAGGAGGTGCCTTAATCTAGCCTCTACAATTAGAACCAAAGGGAGGTGCCTTCAAGAAAAGACCTTGGCTTCTATCTTTCACAACTTCCTCGTCCGAACTCGGAATCGACTTCGTCTTCACCGTTGGACTCGCCATTGCCTCCACTTGTAATTTGATTTGTTTCAAATCTTTTTCTCTCATTTTGGGCACATGAAATGATAGTGACAATTCGTTCCCTTTATTCCTATTTACACGCTTAACTCCAAAATAGGTACCTAACATGAAAAACACATAAAATATTATTTATAATACTCGAAAAGAACTAATTAGTCTAAGTTACACCCTCCAAATGTGACATTTTCGTGTCACATCAAGATCCCCAAACTTAAACTTTGATCGTCCTCGAGAAAACAAAATAAAATAAAAGCCTAACTCACTTTCGGAGGCATCCTGGTTGCATTTAGCGTATGCAACAAGCCTTTAAACCTCTAGGTTACCCCTAGAGGACGAGTATTGTCTCGTGAGAATTTCCATAGATGACACCCACAAACATCATGGTTTCAAATACACAAGGGTCCAACATCCAAATCATAGATAAATATGGTTCATATAGTAAAGGGTTTAAGCATGTCGTTACATAATGAATCAAGTAAATAAGCTCATGTAAAAGCTAAAGACCACTTCACTAATGACCTTACTCTAGAGTGCAAGTGTCATACCATAATGAGCAACATCTATGTTTTGAAGTCACAAACCTTTGATTCCTAAGTTAGTACATTTCGCCTCGACTTCGGCCTCACGGACATACACTCCAAATATGAAATCGCTCAAGAATGGTTCGCTCGTATGTGTGAGTGTGATCACTAACATGGACTCAACACATAAAAAGGGGTGAGGACAACATTTTGGAACGAATGATCTTCGAAAAGGAATTATCCACTAAATAGAGTGGGGAAGCTCGCCCTTCTCACCCATTCTACCCTTTAAGAATGCCTTTTAAAGGTTAACTGATACTAGAAATGGATGATGATGATGGTAGATTCCCGAGAATGTCGACTTCTTCATGATAGAACCTCTTAAGCACTTCCACATTCGTTGTTTGCTTCGAATACTTATTCGTCAACAAAAACACCAATACATACATACAATCACATCACTCACAAGCTAACACATGCTCAAACATAAATAAATACTCTTCTTTCTTTCTTTTTTCATATCATTTTTTTTTCTTTTTCAAAACACAAATACAATCAACCAAAACAAAATACAACACACACAACTCTATTCTTGCAATCAACTTCTCATTTCATACTTGCTTTTTGACATTCTTCATTTTTTCTTCTCATGTCTTCATTCTCGGGATATAAGATGATGGATGGTGATGGAGTATCCGCCTTCCTCTAGTTGACACTCTTATTGGGTTTCATGGACTACAAGGGCAAGGTTAATTCGCTATCCTAATGTCACTCCTAGTGGCTAAGAAGGTTGAGCACACGAGATCAAATGAGCTCTTTTAATAGTTACGAGGTTGAGTAGCTCTTCATTCTACTCGGAATTAGCGCGGAAGAGTACACTCGAAGGACAATTTAGGCTTTGAGCTCTCACATGGGTTAAGTCTCCACTAGTGACTACTCTAGGTCTCTTAGAGATGTTTCTTCTTCACTAAGATGTTACTCCCATAGCATAACACAAAAACTCAAGGACTCGACTTTCCTGCAAAGACCATTAGCAATCACAAAACTCATCAACTCGACACATATGCATCAACATTCTTAAAACCATCGCTACAATCACATGCAGATCTACTCAAAATGTTCAAAATTTTCAAATTTTGGCTAATTTGAATCCTTTTGTCTTTGAAATCCATGGTCATGTATTGGTTATGGTCATATCCCGCATCCCCAAACTTAAAACTAACATTGTCCTCAATGTTCTAAGCATACACTCACCAAAAGATAAAGAGGCACATCAATTTAAAGAGAATAGTGGAGAAATATTACCATAACCGAAGGAGGTAAAGGATGATACTACCAAGGCTCATTTATAAAAAGGTTCCAAGTTGATGCCAAGCTCGCGCCATCCCCAAACTTGAAACAAACCACGCCTTAGAAGTAAAACATATAAGAAATGCTCCTAAAATATCCAAAATGTAATGAGAATGAAACACATAAAAGACATGACCATATAAAGTCAACCACTAACGCGGGTATACACGATTGCATTGAGCTATGCAATTAGCCTTTGATTCTCTTGTTTTCACACAAGAGCACGAGTTATGTCTCGCGGAGGGTTTCCAGAGATGTTACCCACAAACATCAAAGGCCACTTTAATCGGCCTAACGATCAGAAAGCAAAAGACGGAAGATTTGGGGGTCAACCCAAAGAAAACTATATACAAAAGCTAAATGTCTCACAATAATATTGAAGCAAATAAGTGCACGTGAGACGAAAAGCGAAAAAAGGCCATCCCCAAACTTAGTGGATGCACGGTCCACTAAGTGCACATAAATGCTAGGGGCGACGACTAAACAGTCGTCAAAAGGATCGACATACAAATGAAGGGTCAGGAAGTCAGTCGAAGGTAAAAAGTCAAACTCAAGATTAGTGGATAAAACATCCACTAAGTCCCAAGACACGCTAGGAAAAACGTTCGAAGAGTCCCAAAAGGGGTCAACAACCGAGTCTGAGATCATATGGAAGGTCGAACTAGACTCTAAGGGTAAGGCAATAGGCTCGGGGACCAATTCAAGGTCCATAATTTCCTTAGGCAAATAATCCAACAAGCTATCCGCTATCTCTCTAACTACTACGTTATCGACGCCCTAAAAGGCATCGAGAGCCTCAAAGTTGGTTGTAACACCTTCACTTCTACATAACTCATCCAAGTAATCACAAGTGCTAAAGATTAGAAAGTTCAACATTGTGTGATTCCCAAGTATGCTTGTAGAGCTATCATCTTCAACATCAAAATCTAATGTAGTCGAATCATGGTGAGATTACAATGGTCGAGGGAATGAGCAATAAGGGTTATCGGTGAGTTCAAAGGGTCTATCAGGAGCTTCTTTCATATTTAATTTAAGACTAGAGTTAGGTGTATTACCCTCACCATCATTCATAGTCTCCTCTTGAGTTTGGGGTGCGCAAACCCCTTCCTCGTCGATGATAGGCTCCGACTCAATTCTATCAACAATGTTGAGAATCCATTCCGTGATCTCTTTTATATCTCGATTAAATCTAGTTTGATACTTTAAAAATGCTTGAAGAGTATCTTCAAACATCTCCTCGTAATAAGGCACATGAGTATAACTAGACGAGGACTCTCGCGGAATACGGATCATGGGACAATACTCGGTCAAATGGTCTTAGCTCGCACAAATAGCACAAACCGGGCTAATGGTCTCCGTGGTCCTTTCTTCACTACCTTCATGTAGATAACTAGACTCGACTCTTTGAGTGGAGTCATCGAGTCGGGATTTGTCGTCACTTAGTGAACCGTTCATATATGCTTGTCGATAGTCACGAAGACTTCGACGTGGTCGATCAATACTAATAGAACTACGGTCCTCATCAAATGACAAATTCATACAAGAAGGTGTGGTCATCCCAAATTCTTGTCGATAGTCTCGAAGACTCTTACGAGGTTGATTACCCTCATGCTCACAATCCCTAAAACATATTCATGACGAGTCTGACCGAATCCATACATCGGTCGATATTCACCCATGGTCATCCTAGGTCGGTCAGGCTCAACTCGCATATTCCTATCAATAGTCGAACCATTTGTATATAAGTTTGAGTAGTCTTGACGACTTCTAGGTGGTCCATTAGTGTGGGAAATTGTTAGAGTAATGTCATCATCATCATCATCAAACGACAAACTTGCCATGATTCACAATATTCAAGGATGCAAACACAATCGCAAAATGAGAACAAACACTTATAAAAGTAAAACAATCACACACAAGTAAAAAGGATGAGATAGATGCGATACTATCGAGTGTTCCTCTCGTTTCGTTCGCCTTTCTTCTTAAGCTTCTCGAATCCTTCCTTTTCCTTCGCTTTTATGTCTCTTTTGACTTCTTTTCTCGAAATCGGTACCTAAAGAAAGATAAAGAGGTAAGAAAGTACAAAAACAAACAAAACAAAAATGTCTAAGAAGCAAATAACACAAGACTAATGAACAAAACAAGAAACGTTATCCTAACTACTAAACCTATCCCCGGCAGCGGCGCCAAAAACTTGATGCACCCGAAAAGGTTGCACACCCAAGCGGAGGTATCAAGTAGTAATCCGGCAAAGCCGGGATCGATCCAAGGATAGGAAGGTAGTTTGGATATCGAAGGGTCTTATCCCTCGGTCTAAATATTAAAAGCTAGCTTAGACTAAAAAGAAAAGAACAATGATAAATGGGGGGTTTTAGTATGAATAAGTTTTAAGAGAAGAAAACAAGTAAAGCTAACTAGATAGTCTAATGTAAATGGGCGAGAGAGATTCGAGAGAAGTGTCGGAGGAACAAGAGTCGGGAGACGGTAAGACTCGATTCGGGCAACAAATAAGCGAGAGAGGTGTCGAAGTCCGGGAATCCATAATGATAAACCTACGACTACGTATGATCCAATCTAATGTGTCGAAGTATAATCGATGTTCGACTCCTAAAGTAGATGTTTCTAAGTACTACGTATATCTGGAGATCATACTTAGTCAAACAAACTCCAAATTCGGTTAATCCCGAGTCATCGAAAGTGTCGTCTAGTCGCCTAACTATGTGAAGTGCATGACAAGACACAGGAAATTATGACTTAGACTACGATCGATATCGAATACTTCGTTTCGTCTATTAACTATGCGAAGTGCTTGACAAGACACATGAAAATACGATCGAAACGATAATCGAAATAAATGAACATCAATTTGTAATCAAAACATCAAATCATATTAAACATAATCACGAATTCATCACATTTCATCTCATATAATCGACATACTAAAGTTAGCTAAACATGGTGATTGAATAAGAAATGGAAAAAAAAATGATGAGAGAATCCCCATTTTTCGTCGTGGTTCGAGGCTAAGTTCGTCGGAAAATATTAGTCTTTAGTTGCAGCCGATCTCCCCTTAGCAAATTTTTGGGTTCCCCATAGCGACCACCATCATCTTCTCCATTTAGAACACAACCTCCATTAAAGCTAAACCCTAGCGTTCTCTCTCTAGCAATCTTCAACCAAAATTAAATCAAACCACATGGGAAGCTAGCCAAGGATGAGGGGAACAAAAGCCCTAAGGTTTCGGACGAAGAAAGTTGCTGGAACACCATGAAAAGTCCGACCAAAGAAAGTGGAAATATCGGGCCAAATCCCTAGATCCGGCCAAAGGGTGCTGTCCCAAGCCTTGTGCGCGCCTGCAGATGCGTCCGGAGCATGTGAAGCTTCCCGTGGACGCGTCCTTGCTGCTGTGGAAGCTGCTGCAGACGCTGTTGTTCGTGCTTGAGAACGAGCAACACAGCCCGAGCTGCTGTTGCAGCAGCTGGCCGTCCGAGCTGCAGAAGCTCCGGTCCGTGCTGCAGGGTTGCTGTTGCAGCTTCCGTGAAGAAGAAGCTGCTGTCCCGTGTTCCCTTCTCTGTCCCGCGCCGGCCAAAGCCTTGGCCGACCCTTGTGTGCTGGCCGGCCAAGCTTGGTCGGCCCTCTTCTACCTTTCTTCTCTCTAACCAACCTTCCAAACTCTTGAACCTTCACAAACCCTAGAAACTTCAAGCTCTTATTCTCTCTCCTCTTGTTTGGTTGTTTCTTGGTTGCTTGGTTGATTCCTTGATGAAAGAACAAGAAGATGAATAGTAACCTCACTTGATTCAAACCCTAGATATAGTCAACTTGACTAAGTCTTTAGACTACTTTGACTTGGGCCAAAAAGGGGGTGCTTATAAAATCTCTACACCTTCCTTCTTCTTTTGGTATTCTTGAACTTGGGCTTTAATGTTGGGCTTTGAATTAAAGACCAAGGAGGTGCCTTAATCGAGCCTCTACAATTAGAACCAAAGGGAGGTGCCTTCAAGAAAAGAGCTTAGCTTCTATCTTTCACAACTGCCTCGTCCGAACTCGGAATCGACTTCCGTCTTCACCGTTAGACTCGCCATTGCCTCCACTTGTAATTTGATTTGTTTGAGATCTTTTTCTCTCATTTTGGGCACATGAAATGATAGTGACAATTCGTTCCCCTTATTCCGATTTACACGCTTAACTCCAAAATAGGTACCTAACATAAAAAACACATAAAATATTATTTATAATACTCGAAAAGAACTAATTAGTCTAAGTTAGACCCTCCAAATGTGACATTTTCGTGTCACATCAGCTGCTGATGGTTTCTAGGTGAATTTAGAGTTCCTCCATACCATGTCTTCGATGTGGAACTTTCTTATCTTCATGTGGGACCTATGCTGTTTAGTCACAGTATCCTTGAAAGCGAGATTTCGCAGCTTCGCCTGGTCTCGAACTTCGTCGACTAAGTCTAAGTGTTCTAACATTAGTTGTTCGTTGGCTTCAGGATCGAAGTGTCTTACTCTTAGACTTGGTTTACCTATTTCTACTGGCAGCACGGCGTCCATGCCGTACACCATTCGAAAAAGCGTCTCCCCGTAGCTCTTCGGGGTGTGATGCGGTAGGTCCACAGCACGTTGGGGAGTTCGTCCACCCAGTTTTTGTTTACATAGCACTTAGTTTTAATATACTTAACCAAAGTTTGTTGGGTACCTCTACTTGTCCGTTTCCGGCGGGATGTGCTAGGCTCACGTAGCCGGTTTGATCCCGTACTCTGTGAGGAACTCCTTCATAGCATCATTATTGAACTGCGGCCGTTGTCCATGACAAAGATCTTCGGGACTCCGAATCGGGATATTATGTTCGTCCATAATATACTGACGAACTCCTTAGTGCGGGTTCGGGTTAGTGCTACTGCTTCCGCCCACTTGGTGAAATAATCTACCATGACCAGCAACATCTTCTTTCCTCCTATGCCAGCCGGGAACGGCCCTACGAAGTTGATTCCCCATTGTGCGAAGGGGCAGGGACTAACGATAGGTGTTAGCTCTATGGGATGTAAACGATAATCGTTAGCATATACCTGACATGGTGTGGCTTATGCAATCTTCTAGCATCCCTGGCCAATAATACCCGGCCAGGGTAAGCTGTCTGTTCAGAGTTCTTGGTCCGGCGTGGTTTCCAGCTGCTCCTCCGTGCATCTCCTTCATCACGTATTCTTGTTCGTCCTTCGCCAAGCAACGTATAGCAGTCCTCCTAGCAGGGTATATCTTGCGGCGTTTCTACTTACCTTTCTAGCTTTGCTGGCATTTTCAGGCAATTTTTGTGTTAACAGATACTCAACGTATGGTCTCATCCAGGTATCCCCCTGGTTTACTCTGATTTCCATAACTTCCCGTGCTTTGTCGATGCTTCTTTCCTCTAAGGTGTGAAAGATTACACCGGAGACTGCGGTTTGTCCGTTGATCATCTTTGACAGCGCATCGGCCAGAGTATTCTCCTCGCGGGGTATTCTGGTGATGGTGAACTTCTGGAAGAAACCAACCAGTTCTTTTACCTTATTTAGATATTTAATCATATCCGTTCCTTTCGCCTCATAGTCACCGTTGACGTGGTTGACTATCAGTTGAGAATCGCTGAAAACCCTAACACTCGCAGCTCTGGCCTTCAGAGCTAATTTGAGTCCCGCCAGTAAAGCTTCGTATTCGGCCTCGTTATTTGTGACCGCGAACTTGAATGAGGTGGTGTGGAAAGTCTTTTCCTCCTCAGGACTGATTAGCACCGCCCCTGCTCCTTTAAAGGATTCGCTTGATGCTCCGTCCACGAAGAGAGTCCAAATCTGCCCTAGGCCAAGATTTGTTGCTTTGATTGAGCATTCTGTTACGAAATCCGCCAATGCTTGCCCTTTTATAGCGGTTCGGGCTCGTACCCGATGTCGAATTCACTTAGCTCTACTGCCCATTTCGTCAGTCGTCCTGAGAGATCCATCTTTTGGAGTATATTCCTGAGTGGTTGGTCTGTCTGAACCACTATTGTGTGAGCTTGGAAGTATGGGCGCAGCTTCCTAGCAGTCAGAATGAGCGCGTAAGCCAATTTCTCTATAGTTGGGTAGTTCAGTTCTGCCCCACCCAATACTTTGCGAACAAAGTATACAGGGTGTATGACTCCTTCTATTGTTTTGATTATCGCTGCTGAGACAGCTTCTCCGGAAGTCGCTAGGTAAATAATGAGCTCGTCCCCGGGGCTTGGACTGACCAGCAATGGCAGTTTCATGAGGTGTGCTTTCAACTCCTGAAATGCCTTTTCTGCCTCGCCGGTCCAGGTGAAGTCAGGTACCTTTGGGAGGGTTTTAAAGAAAGGTAGGGCCTTATCCCCCATCTTACTAAAGAATCTGGAGAGCGGGGTCAATCTCCCAATTAGTCGTTGAACGTCTTTCCGACTTTGCGGGCTGGGCATATCTCGTAGGGTTGTGATCTTGGCGGGGTTGGCTTCTATCCCTCTGTGGCTAACTATGAACCCCAGAAACTTTCCCGAGTTACGCCAAACGCGCACTTTTCTGGGTTTAGTTTCATGTTGTAGGCTTGGAGTTTGTCGAAGGCGGTCTTGAGGTTGGCGATCAGGTCTCGGCGAGCTTTGCTTTTTACGATCATATCATCCACGTAACATTCGACTGTTTTCCCGAGCTGATCCCCGAATATCCCGTTAACTAGACGTTGATATGTTGCTCCGACATTCTTGAGACCGAAAGGCATTTGCTGATAGCAGTATAGCCCTCGATCTGTCAGGAACGCGGTATTCTCTTGGTCGGCCCAGTGCATGGCGATCTGGTGGTATCCTGCGAAGGCATCCATAAAGCTTAGTAGTTCGTGGCCAGCCGTGGAGTCTACTAGCTGATCTATGGATGGTAGCGAGAAACTACCTTTTGGGCATGCCTTGTTTAAGTCGGTGAAGTCTATACACATTCTCCACGTTCCATTCTTCTTCTTGACTAAGACCACATTGGCCAGCCATTCCGAGTATCGGGCTTTTCTTATTACTCCTGATGCGAGGAGTTTCTCGACTTGCTCGGCTATCTTAGCCTGCTTGTCTGCTGAAAAATTCCTTTTCTTTTGCTTCACTGGCTTGCTTCCTTCTCTGATATTCAATTTATGGGTGATGATCCCCGGGTCTGTCCTGGGTACCTTGTCTGTCCCAAACGCAAAGACATGGGGTGTTCCCTCAAGAAACTGGTTAGTTCCGCCCTCTCGTCGTCATCCAGCGTACTCCCAACATAAGTCACTTCACTGTCATTTTTTCCGATTTGTACAGGTATGGTTAAATCTGCTGTTATTTCCTCTTCATGGATTTCTTCACCTGTCGGTGCTTCTGCTTCGTGTATTGGCCCCTCTAGAGGAGGTGACTTTACCGCTGGATTGGTTGCCTCTTCCAGTCCCGC
>BEHA01050158.1:219127-233820 GCA_002897215.1 Eschscholzia californica subsp. californica
TCTTAAGTTAAAGGATACTTCTTTGATATCTTGCCGGAGTGATAGACTCTAAAGGAGAAGTTTCCTCCTTTAGATACGTGGAGTCCAACCGGGCTTAAGCACTTCAAGATGTGTAACCGACTGAGATCTCTCTGGAAGGTTCGGGATTAAGTCATTAGGTTGCGCAGCGTTGATATCTTCCCAGTTCTGGGCGTAAGATATGGGCCGAACCTGTGGAGACCCCCTTGTTCCTTTAGAGATCACCGGGCTGATCTATCCATGCCAAGGGCATTTTGTGCAGAGCTGATTTCTTCTGGCCGACCTCCCGGTTATGGGAATGTGTGGTGGACCATCAGGGGTTTTACCTGGCTTGCTGCCTTAAGCCGAGCTATTCCGAGAGACTTCTGGTCTGATCTTTGACTCTTCAGACGTTAGTCAACGTCTGGACATTTTATGCATCATCACATACTAGCATCATCAGTTTTGTGACAAGGAATAAAATGTGTCATTTTGCTGAACCTATCAACTACCACCATGATAGAATCTTTTCCCCTCTGAGTTCGAGGTAGTCCCACAATAAAATCCATGCTCACATCATCCCATGGCTGTACAGAAATAGGTAAAGGGGTGTACAGACCTGGTTGGAAATGACTCTTCATCTTTTGACAAGTTGCACATCTTTCTATGATTGAATGAACATCTCTGACCATCTTGGGCCAAAAGAAATGCTCCTGAAACATGTCCAAGGTTTTGTTAATCCCAAAATGACCCGATAGACCTCCGCCATGTGCTTCACGAATTACCAACTCCCGAACAGAACTCCTTGGCACGCAGAGTTGGTTTCCTTTAAAAAGAAATCCATTTTGCAAATGGTACTGCTTTGTAACTCCCTTTTTGCACTCACTAAAGACTTCGGCAAAGTCTAAGTCTTCATCATATAAAGTCTTTAACAAATCGAATCCAATAATCCGAGAATACAGAATAGAGATTAAAGCATACCTTCTTGAAAGTGCATCAGCAACAATATTCGTTTTTCCAGCCTTGTACTTGGACACAAATGAGAAGGGTTGAAGAAATTATACCCATTTAACATGTCAGTTGTTCAACTTGTGCTGGTTGTTTATGAACTTTAGTGCTTCATGATCAGAATGTAAAACGAACTGACCTGGCCTCAAATAATGCTCCCAATGTGTTAGAGCTCTTACAATGGCATAAAACTCCTTATCATAGGTCGAGTAGTTCTTCTGTGCCCCTGTAAGTTTCTCACTGAAATAAGCGATGGGACGTTGTCCTTGGATAAAAACAGCTCCAATTCCCACTCCACTAGCATCGCACTCAACTTCAAACACTTGAATAAAATCCGGAAGTGCTAGAATAGGTGCTTCACACAGTTTCTACTTTATCAAGTCAAATGCCTTTTGGGCAGCACTGCTCTATTCGAACTTGTCCTTCTTCAAGCATTCAGTTATTGGAGTCATAACAGTGTTGAAATCCTTCACAAAGCGTCTATAGAATGACGCAAGTCTATGAAAGCTTCTAACATCAGATTGGGTTGCAAGAACAGGCCAACTCCTTATAGCTTCAACTTTACTTTCATCTACTGAAATGCCCTTATCTGAAACAATATAACCAAGAAACACAATGCTAGAAGTAAAGAACTCACACTTCTCTGGCTTAGAATAGAGCTTGTTTCTTCTCAACACCTTGAAAACTTCCCTGAGGTGTATAGCATGCTCTTCTTTAGTTTTGTTGTAGACAAGAATATCATCAAAATAAACCACCACAAACTTTCCAATTAAATCACGCAGAACTTGATTCATAAGTCTCATGAAAGTGTTGCGTGCATTGGATAATCCAAATGGCATGACTAGGCATTCAAACAGTTCATTCTTCGTCTTGAATGCAGTCTTCCACTCATCACCTTCCTTCATTCTGATCTGGTGATATCCACTTCTTAGGTCAATTTTTTAGAATACCTTTGATCCATTCAGCTCATCTAGTATGTCATCCAACCTGGGTATAGGATAACGATACTTGATAGTTATCTTGTTAATAGCTCGGTTGTCTACACACATCCTCATCGAACCATCTTTCTTTGATACAAGCAGAGCTGGTACAGAACATGGACTCATGCTCTCCCTGTCATATCCTCGATCAATCAGCTCTTGCACTTGTTTATGCAACTCCTTAGCCTCTTCTGGATTGCATCTATAAGCTGGTCCATTTGGCAAAGGTGCTCCAGGTAGTAAATCAATTAGATGCTCAATACCTCTGTTTTGAGGTAGACCACGTGGTAACTCTTTAGGAAAAACATCACCGAACTCTCCCATCAATTTCAGCATCAATGGATGAGAAATCACTTTAGTTCTGTCATTCGTTTCAACCACCAGCAAAGCAAAGACCTCCTTGCCCTTACCCATCTTCTTCATGATTTTGGTTTCACCCAAAAACATGTTCTCCTTGCATTTCTCAGCTACAGACTTAGCACACACAGTAGGTGATAATGGTGCCAATGTAATGTGTTTCTTATCCTTATGAAAAGAATAAGTGTTCTTGTAACCATCATGTACAACTCTTCTATCAAACTCCCAAGATCTGTCAAGCAATAGATGACAAGCATCCATTGGAATGACATCACAGATTACCTCATTATGGTAGTTCTTCCCAATAGAAAAGGAAATTGCTACCTGTTTAGAAACCTGTAACTTGTTTCAATCGGTCAACCACTTTAGCTTGTAAGGTTGTTAATGCTTTATAGTTGGCAAACTCAGCTTCTCCACAAGTTTACTAGATGCCACATTAGTACAACTTCCACTATCAATGATCAAACTGTAGACTTTTCCTTTGATTGTGCACCGGCTCTGGAAAATAGCTTCTGGTTGTTCTTCTTCTGTATTAGGAACAGAATGCAATACCCTTCGAATCACCAACAATTCTCCTCGATCAGGTTGCTCAATGACTTCATCATCTTCCTCATGAACTTTCTGATCAGCAACTTCTAAATCATGAGAATCCTGCCGTAGCTCTTTCTCAATCTCCTCATGAATCTCTTGAGTTGGCATAACTCTTCGATTAGGACAATCAGCTTGGAAATTCCCAAACCCTTGACATTTAAAGCACTTCTTCTTCAAATTCACATCTATAGGCTTTGATGAATTCTGAAATTCTGTCTTTTTGCTGCTGCTCCTTTTGGAAAAGAAGAAACTGGATTGTAGGGTCTGGTGTATTGCTTCTTCCCTACTTTGTTCTGCTTCTCCGCCTTGATAGCAAGCTTCTTGACGTCATCAAGAGTCCAGAAAGGTTGCAGCTCCACCTTGTACAAAGCGAACAATAGTCCTCTCTTGTGGTTATGGAATATCACAATGTAATTGCAGAAGAGCAAACTCCCTTGTATACTCTTCTACTGTCTTATTTTATTGCAAGTGTGTAAGCTTTAAGTACAAATCTTGCTTGTAATCATCGGGTAAAAATCTCCTCTTCATAAGTCGTTTTAACTTCTCCCAAGACCTGATTCTGGTCTTGCCTTCTCTTAAACGCTGCGACTTAAGAGTATCCCACCAAAGGCTAGCATAACCCTTTAGCCTCAAGGTTGCTATTTTATACCTTTTCTCATCATCATAAATATTATATTCAAATGCACGTTTCATTGATCTTAACCAATCTAGAAAGTCATCTGGATTTAGATTACCTTCAAAATCAGGAAAATCAACTTTGAATTCTTCTTTCCGAGTGTGTTGTTGATGTGGTCGATTATCTCTTCTTCTCCCACGTCCAGAACTAACACTATGATCATCATTAGAACCAAGAGAAACATGCCCGTCTTCATCAGAAGATGAATGGTTATCTCCAACTCTTTGTCTTCTTGGCTGCACTTGCACATTCATGCCATTAAAAGCCTGAACCATTTGTTGCATTTGTTGCCTCATTTCCTCCATTTCTCTACCAATACGCTCAGCGTATGCTTGGTCAAGAGTCAATCCTCTTGGAATTTCCATATTATCAAAACAGGGGATTTATAGTTTCACTTGATACCACTTGAATTATAAACTCTGGATTATACTTTCACTCCACCAACCTGAATTAGAGCTCTGATACCACTTGATGCTTTTTCCCGGAAGCGTGAGTACAAAGTGAAAGGGGAGTATTGTAACAGAGTAACTAGGAAGACCCGGATCACCACACTTTGATAAAGTTGCCACCACAAAGTGATAAAGAAACCGGTTGAGCTAACACCACACCTGGATAAAGTTGCCACCACCAGATGATAAAGACGCTTGAAATCCACGACCAATGGCTCTTCCAAAACCAGAGGATAAAGGAGTTGATCTAAACGGATCCAAAGGCACAAAGACTTTACAAATTTCAATTCAATATTCTCTGCTTTTTCCATTCATAATAAGCCTCATTATATAGAGCAGAATACATTAAATGGCGAAATAAAAGCTAGTCTAAATGCATAGAAACTAGATACATTGAAAACAGCTTAGTTTAAAGGGTTAATTCCGTTTTGGCCCCCGATTTGTGACCAACTGGCCGTTTTGGCCCCTAATTGTGTCCGGCAGTTCGTTTTGGCCCCAAAAAATTCCTAAATGGCCCCAAATTTTTTCAACCTCCCAATTCTCCCCCCATGGCATTTCTGTAATTATTTTTTTTTCTTTTTCTTTGTCCACCTCATCTAACAATTGTCACATCACTCTGTCCACCTCACCCTTCTTCTCCGGCGAAAGGTTGCCGGCCGGAATAAAAAATTCCGGCCGGCCACCTTTACCAAAATAATTTTTTTTTTTCATTTCTCTCTCTTCTTCATCTCCTTATTTCTCTCTCTTCTTCTTCTTTCTCTCTTCTTTTTTCTTTACCTCTCTCTCTCTCTATAACTCCGGAGAACCAGACCTTGAAGGTCTGGTGCGAAACCAGATTCGGTCTGGTGCGAAACCAGATTCGGTCTGGTGCGAAACCAGATTCGGTCTGGTTTCAAACCAGACCGAGATCTGGTTTCTACAACCAAATTCCGATCTGGTTTCAAACCAGACCGGGATCTGGTTGTAGAAACCAGATCTCGGTCTGGTCCCCTTCGCCGGAGTTATAGAGAGAGAGAGAGGTAAAGAAAGAAGAAGAAGAGAGAAAGAAGAAGAAGATAAAGAAAGAAGGAGATGAAGAAGAGAGAGAAATGAAAAAAAATTATTTTGGTAAAGGTGGCCGGCCGGAATTTTTTATTCCGGCCGGCGACCTTTCGCCGGAGAAGAAGGGTGAGGTGGACAGAGTGATGTAACAATTGAAGGGTGAGGTGGACAAAGAAAAAAAAAAATAATAATTACAGAAATGCCATGGGGGTAGAATTGGGAGGTTGAAAAAATTTGGGGCCATTTAGGAATTTTTTGGGGCCAAAACGAACTGCCGGACACAATTAGGGGCCAAAACGGCCAGTTGGTCACAAATCGGGGGCCAAAACGGAATTAACCCTAGTTTAAATGAATGAATATAGAAAGACTAGACTAAACTTAATGCTGATTAATAAAACGAAAATAACTCTTCAAGTCTTCGAGAATCTTCGTTAAAGACCATAATTATCCATTTGATTGGTCCAACTTCAGTAAAGTAACGCTCGAACCCCGGGTAGAAATATCGTCGTATCCCAGCGCTGCTTATTCCAGACCTGTTTCATGATCCAGAATTGTTTGGGTCAGCTCGGGGTGATCTAGCTCTGATGCTCCCGCATCACATAGCACTTGTTATCTAGACATATAGAAAGTTAATTAGGAGAGATTGTTGATTTAAAATCAAATCCGCAATCAAATTTAAACCCTGTACTACAGATGAACCTATGGACTATTATAGCTTTTATCTTGGTGTTATAACATTGAATTTGTTAATACTCTTATACTTCAATATTCTAAACATTCTGGAAATAATATTCGAGTACTTGAAATACGAAAAACTTGTATTCAGTATTTTTCATTCATGTTTTTGACTTCATTTACAGTACCTGAGATAGAAGGTACAAGAAAATTTTATTTACATTGCAAGCTCCAAGGAAGAATGTACTTCCTATATCGTTTTATGCCACTGCTTGGGTAGAAATGGTGATAATGATTGAATATATGAAAATGAAAGCCACAAACGTTCGAACAATAGAAATGTTTGCCTGAAATACATGAAATTAAATTAGAGAGAATCCATAATGAATCACAACTTCAAAAATAATTAATAAATGAGATTAAGACGAATACACCCGGATGTGTGACAGAGGTGAGCTGTGCAACAAATAAGAAAACAAATGTTAAACATGAAAAGGAAAAGACAATGAGAGAGAGGTCATGGATCCACACTCTAATAAAGAAGATAATAGTCTAAGAATTGCTAAGATTTAAAGTAGTTGAAAACATTTAAATAGCTGATGTCGATAAACATGGGTTCAACTTTAGATAAAACACAAAAGATGACCGAATGTGAAAGAATTTACATGACATGAGAAAATTTGTATTTGATGACCCAATTGATGAACTCAAACTCAATTTCGATTTGATTCTTTTTTGTTAATCTTTGATTCATGGCTAGCAAAACAACAGCTGCAGGAGAAAGATGATGATCTACAAAGTAACACTGTATAAAAAGTATAACAAAAAAACAGTAACAAAAAGCTGCAAACTGCCATGATTAAACTAACATCAACTTAAAACTATTTCAAAAGAGAAATATAAGAATATGGGCTTCAGGTCAGGTGTGGTATTTACCCTCTTTGATTGCAAGACCAGATTCAACAATGTAACAAATAATTTTCTGTCATATCAATTTCCGAAATTGATGATATAGTTATGAAGATGTGAACATGGAGTAATAGAACCAATTCTCCATTCTAATGTTCTCGGAGTTATAAGCTTCATTTTTTAAATCACCTTGCTTTCAAAATTCTAATCTCTGGATTTAAACTTCAGTGAGTTTAGAAGTTTACATCCTATCATTTCTACAGCCAAAGGTAACACAGGATATTGATGGTAATTGAATCGCCAAGATTCAAAGGATCAAAATTTGATGTTTTTGTTATACAATATCAGAAATGTATTGACCCAAGATGCTTACATATCTGATTATTTTCGGTATAAATATATCAAAGTAAGTGATCAAAAAGTAAGAACTTTGGTATCCGAATCCAAAATAAGCACTTTCATGATTCATAACACAAGGTAAAACATGATCAAGAAATCAAGTAACACCCTCGACACTTCAATTAGAATGATAAAGGAATTAGAAAATAATTAACCGAGCAAATAAAAAGATAAACCAGTAGAAGAAAGTGAAGCTCTTTTAAGCCACCCACATCAAATGCTACCAATATGAAATATGAAAACGTAAAATCAAATGTCTGCAACGAACAACTTTTTTTTTTTTTGATGAAAGAACGAACAATTTAGACTCCAATATCAATGTTTTGTTTGATAATAATAGTTCACCTGGTGATCTTTGATTAAGAGAATGGTATCTGTTTCGATGAAATATGTTGATCTTGCGTTCATGCTCAACCTTCTAAATACAATTCTTGAAAGAAAAGTAGAAGAGATTTAACCGATAATGCCTTACCACATATTACAGACCACTTGGAGTGCACGCTATCTCTTCACGGGTTTTCGAAGTGGAAGAACTATTGTTATCCAAAATTCCATCTTTCTATTTCTATTGTTATTCCTCAATTAGAGCCAAAACTCCATCTTTCTATTTCAATTTCTGACCTAATTTGATCTGAAAAATTCTCATCTCATTCATTCTTCACCATTCTACAGAAGGAAAGATAAGAAGAGTAAATCCCAAGTGAATCAGATAAGCAAAATTCTATATTTTAGAATCACAAGAATCCAATAAACAATACTCAATCGTAATAAACTGCAATAACAAGAATCGGATACAAAATACTAAATCAGAAAGAGAAAGGAACAACTTACAGCGATAGATGAGGATGAAAATTAAGATTTTTTTTATAGAGAGAGAAAGTAACTGAAAATCCTTCATTAAATAGGGGAATAATGGAGAGCACCCTCTCTTGACCCATTAACTAATTAAGGTCGGAACCGTTAGAGATTGATATTGGGAGAGGAAGGATTTCAGAAGATGGAAAATGGAAATAATAATAAATATGAAGGAGAGACGCGATTATTTTGAGCAGTAATGGGTTGAGTGTGTTGTTGGTCGGTTACAGAAAGGGGCTTATACATGGTCAGTAAATGTTGGAGAGATATAAAGGTTGGGATTTCAAGAGGGAGAAATAGACAGTTGGATTTATCCTTACGTTTATCCTTACGAACAGAATTAAAAAGATAATTAAAGAGTAGGGATTGGGTTTTATTTACTTTCTTTCATTTAGTGGGTGAGTAAATTTGTGATTTTTAGGGTGGGTAACAAATCAAAGGGTGTGGATCTTATCAAAATCACAATGGACAGACGGATTTGTCTTTTGGTTTGTCCCCGTAAGCAAAAAACTGTGCGTTTTAGGGTCCGTTTGATTGGCGTGAAAATATTTGGGTAAGAAAATCGATCTCTTACTCACTAGAGAGAAAATGGATTTCTTACTCTAGGATCAAATTTTAGCGTTTGGTACGACTTCAAAATTTTCTCGAGAAATGCAAATTTGAGCGTTTGGTAGGAGTAAGAAATTTGAACACATTTTCTCAACTTTACTTCTCACCACCAGCTTAAATTGAACCAAAAATCTTTTGTTTTGCGGCAAGAGTATTTGGAACCTTATCACACGTAAAATACCCATATTATCATAAGGTGGACTGGTTCGTCAAGATCTTCATGTACTAATATAGTTAGTCTTTGAGCATAATTATTGATATAAGATTGTTTTTAGTCTAAGTTATGAAATTCCGACTTTTAGTCATGTTAACGAGGGCCACGTGTAACTGTAATGTGTGTAAAGAGTGAGGTCTCAAATTTGTAAACGTTCCAAAATCAGGAAGAATACTCATTATAGGCATTTAATGTATGCCGATATTATAGTGGTTTTAGATTCTTTTTGTAACTTCATTAACTTTTCTACTGTTCTATTCACAGTTTATGGAAGATAGTGAGATCCTTGACCTGCTTCAAACATTATTAAGTTTGATAACATCATCAACATGGTCGGTGAAGCATGGCTCAGTCCTTACAGTTTCTTCAATACTTGGGCACAATCCTTCCTTGGTTTGCCTATCTCCAGTATTCCCAGCTATTACTGATCTCAAAGTTACTCTGAAAGATGAGAAGGTAGATAATTTGAAGATAATTGAGTCTTATTCTTTTGCATTTCTTGATTTCGTGATTGCATTTCTCCGTTTCTTTCGATTTGTAACAATTCCCAGTTTGTTTTAACCCCACCTTAGTGACACACTCCCACCCCACGAACACCACTCCAAACTCCAGTACTCAAACACCACTCCCCCCACCGCCACCACAATTGCTTCGAATACGTCACTTCCAAGACCCAACAATTCACATACTAGTAGTTGTAATTTTGTACCAAGATTAAATATTTGTTATTCAAATCGTGTTTCTTCGATTCTAACATGGATCTTCGAATATGCAGTGATGGGAGTGACGACAGTGAAGATGAGGTTGCTAGTGGCTGAATTTAGATCAAATACTTGTATTCGTATTCAAGTAGTTTTTCAAGTTAATGCTATCAAAATAGCACACCTATCATATGACATTGTCCTGTGCACAAGAAGCTACATAAACGCTTAATACTTGATATTTTAACAACACGTATTCGACCATATGCCTATGCACAAAAAGCTACAAAATATATTTTGTATTTCCACCACAAAGTGGCACAAAAAGAATCTCATACCTGGGTACTCCTAAATACTCAGAAAGTATTACGACCCAAACCGTATCTTGCACCATTCAAGTTGTTCTACCTCGTCCATCATGAAAAATATTTTTGTCATTGTATCATTTTGCCCAAGAGCTTCAGCTAGTTTCACACGTAAGATAGCATCGATATGTGAAAGCTTGTGTAGAGACGTCAATAATTCTTGGGGGTCAGGCTTCTTATACCTTTCAGCTATATGGTTAGCAATGGTCTTAAAAGAAGTTGTCAATTCGATCATCGATGATTCTTTTTCAACAGTGTCTCTTTTGTTTCTTTTTCTTTTCTCCCCGACTTGAACTTGGGAAGTAGGAGAATCTGAGTGAGTTGGTGTAGGTGAGTCATTCGTAACATCATCAATGCCCACTTCTTCAATACTTGGACCAGGGATAGGCGTATTAGGCACATCTGATATATCAACTTCAGCTTGTCCGGGTGTCATTGAAAATGTCCCAGTTGCTTGTTCTGCGCCAACTAGTAAAGCAATCTCATCCCAGTTTGTTAGGTTCATGTTTCGGTATTTTTGAACTTGAGGATGAACCTGTGATAAAAAAAACAATAGACATGAGTAACTATTTAGTTTTCTTCAAGCAAATATTGATATTTTGCACATAAAAATGAGTGATATTTTGTCAACTATAAAACAACAAGTCTGTAAAAGAATTGATTGATATTTTATCAACAATAAAACACAATTTAGAAAACTATTTCTTCTTAAACAAAAGCAATTTACAGTAGCATTAAGAGAGCCTTCACAAATCAAGCTCCTAAAAGTGCAAATATACTCCTATTGGAAAGCTGCAACTAGCCCTTTACATGTGATATTTTCAAAAGGAAGTAGTCCTCATGTGATTTCAACAAAAAAAAGTAGTCCTCATGTGATATTTTATCGTATATAAGGAAGCGAATATAGTTGAGGATACTTTTGCCAGATTTCTCATAAACATACTTAGTATGTTTTCTAAGTTCTAATATATAATATCTTTCTATAAAAAAAAAGTAACATCAACATCTATGTATATTTCAAACATATTTCTTTAACAATACATTATGGATTGGTCAGCCTTGTTGTACACTTAGATGACGTCCTACTAGGTATCAAGCAACAAAGTTATTCAATTCAGATTATATATCAAACATACCTTGAGATAGTCAGACCAAACGGAATCGTCGGCTTTTAGTGTATGAGTTACTGGAAAATTCCGAATCCGCTAAGATCGATCAATACTTTTACTGCTAAATGATGTGTTCGCCATGTCTTAAGTCGGCTTCGTATATTACCTACTGTAATGTTCATGTCGACTGACTCTTTTATCTTAACACGCACTGCTTGGTATGCAACTGCTTTCCATCCATTGTCTCCTTTGTTCCCACGGGCAAGTTGCTCAGTTAGAACATCAATCATGAGCCTATCCATTTCATTAGTCCATCGCACTTGTTGTATCCCTTTTCCGTTGTCCGCAAAAGGTTGATGGCTTGTTTGGTCCATATTCGTCGATCACAACTATCATACATGAAGAAAAAAGATTATATGGTTGAGTTCCATATAATGTAGGCTACATGAGGTCAATCAGACACAAATTTATAATTACTACTCAGATTAGACTCGTAGATGAAAAGTACCTACAACAACTCTTTCATCTAAACATTTGGTATAGAAATTCATTGAGTAAATTTAACAAACATCTCATAAGCACCTTTTGGTCCAGAGATTCATTAGGTAAATTCAATAACTCTTTTTAGTCTAACAAGCATCTAATAATCGAGTAAATCCAACAAACACCTAATAAGCAACCAAAACCACAAATTTCTTATAAATTCATGAAGTAACTCTGACAAAAACTAGCATAACAGATCACAAATTAGGTTAAATAATTACTAACTTCATGAGTTTGTACGATCATAACAAATCAAAATCTCATAAAAGTACCAACAAATTGATCAAAATGGTTGTACTGCTGAATCAATTTTGATTATTTATGTCAAGAAGACCTAGAAAAAAGGTTTAAAGATGGGTATAACTTACTTGATTTTATCTTCCTTCTCTTGAATCCTTGGTTTATGGATTGAGAGGGAGAGAAAATGATAAGGGAGACTTGAATTCTTGGAAAAAATCTGAAGATTTAGGAAGAACAAGTGATTTAGGCGGGAGTAGAAGATATATAGGCGGGAGATAGATTGAGCTGTTTTTACGGGAGGAGAGAGAGCGTGAAATGATTGAGTAAGAAAAGTCTTTTCTCATGTTTTTGATGGGAAATTTTTTTAGCCTATTTGCCAACTTTTTTTTCTCACAAGAAAACCATTTTCACACTATTTGGGCTCTATCAAACGGTAGAAATCGATTTTCTCAAGAAAATCGTTTTTCTTACCCACTTTACAAGCCAATCAAACGGACCTTATATACTCCAGATTTGTCCACATAAAGAAATCTATTTGTCCCTATATTGTCCACCTTATTCTGTGAGAGATGTCTGTTCAACTATCGACATCGTCCATGGCTTCAAACTCGGAGAATGAATTCGTGGTTCTTGAATTGAGAGATCCTCTCACAATTGAATCAGAAGTAATGCACAATGAGATTTTCATATCAACTACTGAAATTTCTACCTGGAATCTCCCTTCGATTCTCACCTTCCAACTAGTTAAAGTTCAAGCCGAAAGAAACCGGCAAGTTTTTCTTCACTCCCGATTGCTCATTTAACTTCGATATCTCAATTTCCAGTAGAAAAGTTCACTGTGTTTAATTTTGGTTTATCTTAATCACAGACTCATTGAAGAATCTTCGTATTTCTGTGGTCTCCTCACTGGAAATTTTAGGTCAGTTTCTGATACTTACTAATATAGGTGCTGTTTTTTTGTTAAGGTCTGAATCTGAATCTGAATTTGAATCCGAGCTTTATGTGTAATTTACTTGTCTAATTTGAATTCTTGTCTGTGTAATTACTTTTCTAGTACCTTATGCTCTTCTCCATTTCAGATTTGATTTTATAGCTGAAAAGGAACAAAGACCTTAGAAAAAATACACAAACTTGACTCAGATTTCAGACCTTAGAAAAAAACTTATATGTTGAAACTTACTAATAATTCTAGTGATTATCATGCTGTTCATGTAGTGAATCATGCCAAGAGAGTGTTCTGATCCAGTGGAACATAGAGGTAGTGATTAATGTTTTGAAGCATATTTATGGTTGTACTGTGAACGTTAACTCCAGTAATTTCGTCCCTCTAATGGAGGTAAGACCGATATGTTCCATACTTTATAAACAATTTCAGTTCTGGGTAATTTTTGCCACTTAGGCGGTGTCTTTTTTTCTTCTCATAATTTGAATCTGACTCGTCTGAATCTGAATAGTTGTACTTAAATGGGCCTAGAATCAGCCATTCAGATGAGTCTGATATCACGATTTAGACAAAAACAAACATTTTGAAGTTTGTTTCGAGTCAAATTTCAAATCTGAGTTTGAAAAAACAATCACTACCTTACTGAATTTCGAGACTACGATATGAATATACAATTATGGTTGTTGAATTGTCAGGGTGCATTATTTTTTGGAGTGGATTCTCTTTTGTTGGAATGTAAGACATGGCTATTTAAGGCAACATCCCCCAACCAGCTTTCTCTCATTCAAATAGACTTGGAAGTTCTCATTGAAATTTGGAATTTCGCAATTAATCATGGTAAGAGAGAACTGAAATTATGTGGCTTAGTTCTTAGTCATATTTGAGGGAAGCTTCGATTTTGATAATGAGTATGGCAATATGTTTGCAGCAATTGGCTATATTCCAGAACTTTGTACGGGATATCTTGCACGCAACTTTGTAGGTACATGACTTATAAATTGGTGTTCATAATTTCTACAATTTTGACATCAAATGTCGTGTTTGCTCTTTTTGTTCTTTTTTACTGCATTTCATTCAATGTAGTTAAATATGGTAGTTTTCTTTTGTAGATGTGGGCTGCTCGTTGTATTTCTTTCATCAATATTCCCTATAATTTGTTACAGCATTCCGTTGAACACCCTCTTTTGACAGTAAACAGGTTGGTCGTTTATATATGTTGTCGGTGCTCGATTAACTAAAATGTTACCATTGTGAGTTTGATTAGGTTTTGCCATTTTCTTAGTGAAAAGCTTCTCGCTGAAGCACTTCTTGTTTGGATCGAGAGTAACAATGAATCTATGGGGTGTTCTTCCAGCAACAATGATTATAACTACACTGACATCCTACAAAAGGTATAACAGAAGTTCCAATGTTCACATTATGGGAAAAAGAAACTCTAATACCTGTTTCAATCTTTCCCTTCTAAATACCTGATGCAAAGGCCACCAGTTTTCTAGTAATGTCTCATATTGTCTAATTCAAATACCTTCCATATCAGTCAAATGATCAAATTGCTGTGCATGTATAAGTACTTCTTTTTCTATAAACACATATTTCAAAGTTACAAGCTGAATTTATATCTAGATTTTTGCCGCTTAGTGAAATATTTTTCTCTTTTAAAAGGTATCCTTTGTTTAGGTTTGATGCTACAGTTAACTGTGTTTTTTTTGTTTCGAAAAACTAATTTATGCTTGCCATGCGCAGGTTCGCGCAAGTCTTTTGCCTCTTAGTTTTGCTGCAGGTGCACATACTATTTTTCGCTCCCTAAATCAAATCAATCAATCTATCAACAAATTGTTAAATGTTGCTCTTGTTTGTAGGTTACAGAAGAAGCATCTCTTTTTCAAAGTTTGCAGAGGAGAGTATTCAAGCAGTTGTTACTTTGATTGGAGATCCATTAGTGAGGAATGCCTCGGAAAATGGGGAATGCAATAATACCAGAATTCGCATAACTGAATATAACGAGGTATTCATCTGAATTCTTGTAAATGTG
>BEHA01050159.1:0-13808 GCA_002897215.1 Eschscholzia californica subsp. californica
CCCCTTTTGTGAGAGTAAGGGAACCAGGAAGAAGGAGTGTAAAGGCTAAAGATCTTATTTTGTTTTAAGAGCCGGGCTGGGTTATAGGAGGTGTTGGGTTGGGTTAATAAATACTAGGGTTTATGTGGAAAATGTTAGTGGTCAGACCCGGGCTGCAGCCCGGGTCAGCCCACTAACACCTCCGCCCCTGGATGAAAGGAAGTAAACACAAGAAGATTATCCTAGACATGATCCTTTTTGCTATCATTTGGGCTATATGGAAGGGTAGAAATGACACTATCTTCATCAACGCAATTCAATCCAAAGAGCACATCTTCTTCTCTACTAAAAGTCTCATTTACTTTTTTTTTTTTGATGAGATGAAGTCTCATTTACTTTTGGAATAGGAAGTTTTCTTGAGCTAGTGTTTTTTCTTTTGTTAGCATGGCGGGATCCTGGGATTCTTTCATTACCCTTATGTAATTCGTTGCCCCTTGGGTGGGGTCTTACCCTTTGTATCATTTCTTCTTCAATTCAATCAAATTAATTATTCAAAAATAACAAAAGGAAATAATTTTAACAGTGCACCTAGTTAAGAATTTCTTAGGGCGACACGAACTATTGAAGTGTTTCAATTTTATTCAAGCTAAATAAAGACATTAGCCAAATAAGATAATATGTGTCTGGTTAAATCAAGCCTTAGATGCTTCAATTGTTTTCATCTCAGCCTTGATTGCATTAGCCAACTGATCATAGGCTTCACCCCATGCATTAGCTAGCTCCTCATTCCATTTTTCCCCTACTGCTGCTTGGATTGTTCTCATTAATGCTTCTTTTACCACCTAAATATCATCATCATCACATATAAAGTAAAATAAAGAAATTACTAAATAATAAACATCTCAATAGTTCCTTCCACTAGTTAAACAAACGGATACTTCCCAAAAATTTGACCAATATACGAGTCATTTGTGTTGAAAGGGATACATCTCGCTTATCTAGCCACCGGTCTCAACTGAGTGGTTGTCTAGCTAGTCTGAGTATATGAGTAGTAACAACAAGTCAACAATGATACTTGACTCAATAAAAGTGGTCCGAGTAGGCTGACAAGACAAATTTTGTACACGATGTCAGTACGACGTCAACCATTTTTCTTGTCGGGACCATTCAGACCCTTTTTGCCGTCCTGAGAAGGCAAATTTTACAATATCAATAATACTCAGAAATGAAAAGTAAAATTTTAGCCACCCTCCCCTTTGATACAATAATATTTAAGGGGTGTGAAGTTGGATTAAATTTTAGTGATAGGTGGTACCTCAAAATGGGGATCGACGACCCCACTCTTGACATGGACGGCTCCCAAATATGCCAGCGTACCTTCATTGACTACTACCTCACCTTTCTCCCGAAGTTGAATTGCTGACTCGCACGTCTTTTTCCATCAATCAAAAAAGATTATGTCAGATACGAAACTAAATTTCTACACAATAACATGACTAAACTTAAAAATTAGGACTTGAAACTTGTAGTAAATTAAATTTCTAATTCCACTTATAAGCATACCATCTTGAAGACTTTGACAGCATGGGCCTTGAGCTTGGGATTGTTCTGAGGGATCTCTTCAGAGTCCCTTAAGAAAGAGAACATACCCTTTGCAGCTGGTGCTATTTCCAATATCCTGAAGAGATAAAGAGAGTAGAGAGACAATATCAATCAAAAAATGAGCAAGGAGTTGAAAGAGAGAGTTCAGAAAATTAGATTAGACGTGAACGGCCGAATTTCACCCTTGTTCTTCTTTGTTATTGGATGGGTGAAATCCGTCAGTCCGTCCCTCTTTACTATCACAATAGTTAGAGACTTACGTGGTAAAAAAACGAAGGCTGTGTTCGGTAACGTTTGGTTTCATAGACTCCCATGATTCCTTCACCAAAATTTCTTGCTTCTCTGTGAATTGAGTCATTTTTTCTATCTCCTTTCACTCAAAAATCTCTCTCACACTTTCCTCTCTTTCTCTCTTGTATACTTCAAACTAAATCTTATCAATTGGGCTATATATAGATCAATTAGAACTTTAGTTTTCCTTTTTTTTTTTGTGGTTGAAAGTTGGTTTTCCTATTCAATTAGTTTAAAGAAATTGAAAACTAAAACAAGGGTACCCATAGTTTCCATAAGTAACTTTCAAGCTCTACCAACCACGAGATTTTCGTGGGTGGTGGTACTACAGAATATAATCCATCACTCAATTTTCTTACTCCACTCTCCTATATTTGCCACGTGTTCCATTATGATTGTATAGTGTATGAGCACCATGTTTGATTGATCTATAGCCCTTGGATTGGGAATCACAATTATGACTCAATTATTGGATGGTAGAGAGATGTAAGAATAAAGTTGTGCTTGTCACACGCACCCCATTAATTAACATTTTCAAGGAATTAATACCCTATTTTTCAACAACAAAAAAAAAAAAAAAATTAATACCATATGATGTGAACGTGGGTCCACATTAGTGTGAAAATGATGGAGTATTATTTTCTAGGGATGAGAACCTTTCAAGCTGAATTATTTTCATATTAATTTTTAGGGTAGTTAGGACATTTAGACCAAAATAATATTCAAAAAAGGTTTATGATCCAATCTTCCCAAAATATGGATATTTAGTCCTTTTACAATATGGACATAATAACCCATTCTTTATGAGAGAACTACCGTCCATGTCCCTCCTACAAAAATCACGGGATTTTTAATTTTCCAGGGTGAATTTGGAATGTTTCTAATGTGGGCGTGATTTAGGGGATTTAAAGCAACTAACGTATAAATTCGAAATTGATTTATCTCTATCTTCTAACCGTTTTGGAAAGCAAATCTATTTCCAAATCAATTCACAACAAAAATAATAACCAAATCAATTTTCTCTTTCTTTACAGGTTTGGAAACCAAATCAATTTTCTCTCTCTTACTATGTAAATTTTTTTCGATTCAAATCAATTTTCTCTCACTTAACTTTCAGATTTGGAAATAGTATATTTTCTAGGATCAATTTAACGTGATTTGGGAGTTAATATACAAAACATATATATCACTTTCTCTCACTTAACTTTCAGTTTTGGAAATAGTATATTTTCTGGGAACATTAAAGCAACATATGTTGTCGTTTTTACTCATATATAAATACACATAGAATACAAATTGAGAAAAAAAATACGTAAATTATGTATTATTTATGACGAGAAACCGTCATTTGTCAAGTATACAACATAATTTATCAAATGTATGTGGGTCTTGTTCAATAAATTACACATAATTTCTTTTACATTCATCCTTTACATTCTGTTAAAAAAAAAAGTACAAAATCTTCTTTGGTTAAAAAATGGTGCCCATCCATGTACTCTCCATTAGTTTCGTTGACTCACTTTGATTTGATGATTCTCTTTGAAATTTCATCTGATATATCAAATCTACACACATAAATACACATACATTAAAGAAAAAAAATCATATATTGTATTATAAACTACATGTACAGTTTCGTAAATTATATACAATGTTTGTCAAATTTTGACAAAATTTGAAGGTTTTGAGTAGTTTGGTAAACTTATCAAGGCTACTGTTGTGGGTGAAAAATACACGTAATGGTAAATAAATAATACATAATTTATGTGCACTTATACGTAAATTATATACATAATGGTAAGAACATGAAGATATACGTAAATTATATATACTTTATTGCAAAGTACACGAGATTTGATAGTAAAGCGAAGTATTTCTAATATTAAAATGAGTACTGTTTTAGTGTTAAAGCACGGGTAATGTTCTATAAATTACCAATAATTTACTATAAATTGTGGTAATTTACGATACAGTACATGTACTGTAAATTTTGTTATGAGTAACCGTACGAAATAACAAATGTTTCATAAATCCGTACGGATTGAAAATCAAATCTGAAGAAAAAAATGAGAATATCATTAAGCTTAAACTACAAATCTAAAGATATCTGCTATGATGATTGATTGCAATAATGTCAAACTCGAGTTGAAGGATTAAACATCAAGATAAAAAACATAAATGAAATTTTAAGAGAGAGAGAAAGAAAATAAACATCAAACATTCGATTGATGATTGATAATCTGATCTCACGAAATATCAAAAACAACAGAAGATTAAACATAGATCTAAAGAAATATGATATTATCACTGGATGCAAACATAACATACTAACTTTGAAGGAATCATTGAATAAGGAATAAATATAAAGATCTTAAACAGTTATGAAAATTTTAGAGAGAGAAAATAAACATCATATATTCGAAGTTAATGAATTAGTAAACAGATCTTATAGATATGTATCATAAATCTGATACGTTTTATAATAGAGCGAAATAATTAGAGTTTTAGTTATAAGAAGAAATATTAGATATTAACAATGGTGTTTATAAAGATTTCGAAAGTATTAAACCTGATAAATGATGAATTTGGACAGCAATATAATGTAGAAGAAGAAGATTTTCTGAGTTTAATGGAGGTTTGTCAACTAAATCGGTTTTAGAGAGATCAGTTTCCGTTACTGAAAATAATGAAGATATCCTTACTTTGAATAGAAATATGATTGGAGAGAAATATGGGAGATAATAATGAAGATATCCTTATTTTGAATAGAAACATGATTGGAGAGAAATATGGGAGATAATAATGAAGATATCCTTACTTTGAATAGAAACATGATTGGAGAGAAATATGGTAAATAAATTTGGAAAAAAATATGCATAGATTTCGAAAATAAATCAGTTATAAAATATGGAAAGGTTAGATTAGGCATTATGAAATAATATTTATTCTAGAGATTTGTGTTTTCTCTCTAGATGAGACCAAATGGACTAGATATTCATTTATATTATTTTTTTGGTTTTAAAACCCTTTATAGGATTAGAGAGGATTATATCTACTATTAGGACCCGTTTTTTGGACTATAAACCCAAAAATTCTAATTTTTAAAGAGTGACCGACACTTATACTGGGAGCATCTCGAAGGGGACATTCCCAATACAAAAGTCTTTTGTGGTAAGTGTGAGTTAAAATTCTTTCATACGGCACACTTCTTTTATTTGAATTTGTTAGCGGGTTGAAGTGTCCGATCTTTTACAAAGGAAACCTAAAGCGAATTAATAAATCAACACGCATAAACTAAAAACCAATAAAATTCACGAATGTGCAAAGAATAATAACAATGTTGAAAATCAATTATGCCTAACTCTTATAATACCACTTTTATCTTCCCTTACTATCTTCTCCAGATCTGCTGGTAATAAATTCATCCTCATTTCCACGAACCCCGTCTGAGGTTTCATTTTCGAAAGGTAGTCAGCCGCTTGATTGATTTCGCGATACATGTGGGTAATGTCACATTCTTCAAATTGCCTCCATAGTGCATGGATTTCTCTAACCAATCGGATGACCTGCCAAGGAGGTTTCCTCCCCTCATTCTTTAAAACTAACACTGCTAGAGACGTATCGGTTGCAATCTTCACTCGTCGTTTCCCGAATTTAATGGCTAGTTGTAGCCCCAACCTAATTCCTTGCAATTTGTGAGTGATAACTGATAATCTTTCTGTACTAGCCGCTGCTGCTACAATAGTATCATCTTGGGAGTTTCGCAATGTAGCACCGAATCCACCCGTTGATTCGTCAAAGGACCCGTCGATATTTACAAGGGTTTGATCAGTAGCTGGACCAGACCACTTGCATAATGTGGTTGTCTTAAAACTCAATGGGATTGTCAAGTTCTAACTCTCGAGTATTTGTTGGGCCCCGTCAATCACAATGGGTTTTTTTTTCCAAGACAACACCTTAACCTTTATACCACTGACTATAGCATTAAAGGTCTGTTGTTCTGGTTTTATCTCCCCCAGAACACTCGATTATTTTGCCCTGTCCGGATATGGTAAAAAATCCCATTGAATACCAGACTTCCTATACGACCGAGTACAGAGTTACCATGAAAAGTATCCACACACCATTCGATTTCATCAGACCAAATTCCGGTTAGATTTCAACGAATTCCCAACAAAGTAATATTTCTGACCAAATCTTTATTGAATAGGTGCATTGAAAGAAGATGTGTTTGTCTGTCTCCACTGCCGAAAGACACAAAGGACAAATATCATCTATATCGAGACCCAATGCACGAAACTTGCATTTTGTTTTTAATTTATGCTTCATCGCAACCCACGTAACAAATGAGTGTTTTGGAATCCCCTTATGACACCAAACTAGATTGGACCATGGAACAATATTCCCTTTACGCCGGATAAAATTATAAGTTTCCTTCACAGTGTACTCACCTGAGCTTGTTACCTTCCATACCACAGTGTCCCTATCCAACCCCCTACTTCAACCCCTTGCAGGGTATCAAAGACCTCTTCAAAAGTGTGTCGAAGCTGTTCCGAGAAGACCCACCTACTATTAGATAAAAAATTGAGACCAAGATATCCTCCCTCATGCTTGAACCGATTTGTCGATTGGTGGCAAAGTATTCTGTCAGTGATCCCAAGGGGGCCAAAAGTAGGTCCTCGTGCCGTGATGTATAAGATATTGGACCATGCCTTTAGCCAATTCCCTGCAACCGAGTATCCGTCTCCAACACCAAGAGCATGAGGTTGGCACCTTCATAGTCCAAAAATTCTTTCTCCGAATCAAATTTTGTTTAACCCATCCAACCCATAGAGTATTTTTGTCACTAATAATATCCCACACATGCCTGAGGTTCATTGCAATGTTCATGGTTTCTTTATCCAGGAGGCCGAGTCTTCCTTCACTTTTTGGTAGACAAACATCAAGCCAGTTTACTGCTGGCATATTACTACCCTCCTCCAGACCTTTTCACAAGAAGCAGTTGAAAATACCATTAACTTCCCTATAAACTCTCTTCGGGAGAACAAACACCGAAGACCAGAATACCAGCATGCTGTCCAATACCGTCTTAATTAGGAGTAAACGTTCCGCATAAGATAGATAACATACCTTCCAAGATTGTTCTCTATTTTGAATTTGGTTTATCAACGGTATACAATCTTTATAAGTTAGACAGGAAGCCAAAAGAGGTAAGCCGAGGTACCTAATAGGTAGTACCCCAAGGTTGAACCCCAATATCGATCTGACCAATTTCATTTGCTCCGACGCCATGCTTGCACAAAAAAAAGAACTCTTTTCCACATTTACTGCAAGACCTGTTCCCTTGAATAGACTATTGACTGTGTTCTGAAGAGCTTGGGCTGAACCAACGTCACCTCGCATGAAAACCATTAGATCGTCTGCAAAACAAAGATGAGTAACTACGGGGTCTTTACAACGAGGATGTAATTTCAGATCACCACTTTGTTGTTGCTTGCTGATTAGGGCTGAAAATACTTTCATAACCATAACAAACAGGTAAGGAGAGAGCGGGCATCCTTGCCTCAGACCATGCTTCCCTTCGAAGTAACCATGCGAGCCGCCATTCACCATGACAGAGAAGCGTGGGGTAGAGATGCCTTCTTTGACCCAACCAACAAATCTATCTGGAAGACCAAATTTCTTCTAAATTTTTATCAGAGTTTTCCACCTGACGGGTGTCCCTAAACCTTTTTGTTGTAGTGTGTCATATGGTGATTTTTTCATCAAGAACTGTATTAGGAACACAATTTATTAGGTAAACAGTTGTGCTAAAGGCATCAAACCAAAACATCTTACACACGGAAGCTTGAAACAAAAGAGTGTTACCTATCTTTGTGATGTTCTTGTTTTTTTCTTTCAACTCTCTCATTTTGTTGTGGAGTGTAAGGACGTGAGCTTCGAATTGGGATACCATTCTGATCAAGAAATGCCTTAAAATCTCCTTTGACCAGTTTTAGAGCTCCATCACTCTCAAAATATTTGATGGTAGCAAAGAACAAATTTTCGTAAGTGGTCTTGAAGTTTTTGTAGCACTTAAGACTTTCTGACCTTGCTACCAGAAGATACAGTCAAACATTTCGACTGAAATCATCTGGAAACAAGACATAATACTTGTAGCCTGACTTTGATGCAGTAGAAGCGGGAACCCATATATCAGAATGAATTAAGTAAAGTGGGCATTCAGTGTGGCTAGCTGATAATGGATATGGCAAAACTTTACTCTTTCCCGATTGACAATAATGGCATTTGTCAAGTTGAGTTTGAGTATAAATATGTATTCTTTTCTTCCTACACAAATTTATAAAATAGAGAAACATGGATGGTCTAACCTGTTACGCCATATTTCAGAAGAACTACTAGTTTAGACTGTTAAAGCCTCTTGAATTTGATTATCTTTAGTCTGAAATGTAATAGAATAAAGATTTTTGACTACTCCACCTTCATTGAGTATGTCATTTTGATGATGCATAAAATGTCCAGACGTTGACTAACGTCTGAAGAGTCATGATCAGACCTGAAGTCTACTGGGTCAACCCGACTTAAGGTAGCAGGACAGCTGAGCCCCTGATGGTCCACCAAATATTCCCTAACTGGGAGGTCGGCCAGAAGAAATTCAGCCCTGCAAAACGCCCTTGGCATGGACAGATCAGTCCTGGGGCCTTCAAAGGAGTAAGGGGGGTCCACACAGGTTCGGCCAGCGTCTTACGTCCAGAACTAGGGAGGCAGCAACGCCAAACGATCTACCGAGTTAATCCCGAAACTTCTAGAAAGATCTCAGTCGGACACACATCTCGAAGTGTTTAAGCCAGTTTGGACTCCACGTATCTAAAGGAGGAAACTTCTCCTTTAGAGTGTATCACTTCGGCAAGAGATCTACGAAGGATCCTTAAACTTAGGAACTTCTGATTATCAAAGATCCGAGATAGACTCTATGAGAAACCCTAGATACTCAAGAGAGGAAACTTTCCATTCGGTTTGACGGCCACCGCCTCACCAACGCCACTAATCACAGTCGGCCTAACATCGCCTATAAAAGACCCCCCACATCGTCCTTCACAGGACACGATCTGTTTACCCCAAAAAGATCACAAGAAACTCAGAGTTCTCATAACTCGTCCCCAAAAGGATCAATCAATATTCATTCTTTTACTGCAAAGAACACCCGACTGGCTTGAGCGTCGGAGCGGTTTTCGAATCCTTTGCAGGTTTTCCCCCCTCGGGATCAGACGAACAGGAGCAAGGAGCAGTAGTAAGGAGCAAGGAGCAAGGAGCGAGGAGCAGGAGCAAAGAGTGAGGAGCGGGAGCAAGGAACAAGGAGTGAGGAGCAGGAGAAGCAGAGCTGGAAGCAAATTCAACCGCTAGAGTCTGATCTGACTTAATAAAACAATCAACTTAGCGGAGGCTGTCATGCATCAACTCTCTTTTTCACGCTGATATAACGGAAATTCATTTTTTGACATAAGCACATTTGACCAAAGATCTCGAATTTTGTGATCTCAAGGGGGGATCTGAACAGTACAGCGGTTATGCCGAGTGAATTTTGAAATATAAAGAATCTCTTCATGCTTGGCAGTAACACTACTAGAAGATTAAAGTTACAAGTAGAGGTAATAAGATTTGCAGTTTAGTGCCCTTTATTGGAATACACATATCACCGCCTACCATGATTGATTCTTTAGCGTCTTGGATGGGGAGGATTAGTCGAAGAAGGAGACGAAACCCTCATGAAACTCGAATTTTTGAAATTGTAACTTTCTCTCACTAGAATCGAGCTCCTAGTTCTGATACCATGAAAACTTAGAGTTCGGAGATTTTTGAGATAGAAAAATAAAAGAGAAAGATAGTTGCATTGAATCAAATGATTGAGGTCATATTTGTTGATGAAAGCTCATCTCTACCGTCAGAGGAAGGATGAAGAAACAAAATAAATTTTGTTATAGCTTTCCTAACTAACATTCTAACTAATTATTCTATATGCACCTCCTAAGTCTGAAAGAGCGCTCGAGTCTTCTTCCTTCGGGTTGCAACTTAGAGTATATGTGAAATCTTATCTTATCAAACTAATCATTATTGATTAGTGCACTTCCACAAAATGTACAAAATTAAAGTTAAAATCAAGTATCATTTTAAAAGTTATATTTAACTGTGGATTAATGATTAGTTCAAACTTTGTCAAATCGCGAGTAAAAATCATTCTTTAACTTTTATTGAGAACCTAAACCTCAACGTCGTGGATGACAAGCTGATATTTTATTTATACTATTATTGTCGTTGTTCATTGCCGTTAGACATCAAAACTAAATAATTTAGTCTAAATACTAATAATTTTTTTTATTCATTTAGTCTGTAACATGTGATATTGTTATTATTATTCAATTTTGTGCTGTTAATTTAACAATCGTAGTAGGTTAATCCCAGTCTCAAAAATGATATTTTGAGTAATTTATACCATGTGACAAGACAATAATAGTTTTACATGATTTTCGTTACTCTATCAAATTGAATTTTTCTCACACGCTAGAATGAATTGTTCTAGACGCCGTAGTACACCGGAATTGATGACATATGCCAGCCAAATTTTACCATATAAAATAGACAAAATAGGAGCTTTTAAACTAATAAATAAATAAAATCCACAGGTTCAAACATCTATGGGAGATTTTATAGGGGGCTCCCATTTTCGTCAAAAGGGCCCCTCTTTCAAAAGCGCCCTCCAAATCTTCCATTTTAGTTAGAAGACCCTTCCAGAAAAAGACACTCTACCTACTCTAGTTTGACCTAACGGTAAAGTTAACGTCGTTAGGTCAAAATTATTCAAACCAAGAAAAAGTCCCTTGACTGATCAAAAGCCCCTCCCCTCTTTCATCTTCCTCATAATATTTGTTTCTTTTTCTTCTCCAGTTTATCTACTCCCTCTCTGTAAAACTATCACCTCTATCACTACAGTCATTTTCATCTTCATCTCTCTCAGTTTCTCTCTCGTTCTCTCTCTTGCTCTCTCTCTTTCTTTCTCCCTCTTTTCATCTTCATCTCTACCTCTTTCATCTTCCTCATAACCCTAGGTTTAGTTTTTTTTCGGTATTTTGAAACTACATTGTTCGAATACTTAAATCTACTGGTTAGCAACACAAGGAAGAAGATTTGCGGACCTTATTTGGAAGCATTTCGTCTGGAAGTGGGTGAAAATCAAGAGAGGAAGAAAACCCCCGGGTGAGCTTCCCGATCGCACCAGACCGAAAAGCTACTGGTGGCAAATACGGTGGGCTCGAGCCGTAAATGTTGGATAATTTGGCCTGAGCCCACCGAAAATTAGGCAAGTAGCTTCATAAATGTGTTACATAGGAAAGAAAGGGATGAGAAAAACTTAATGGTGTGTTTGGATGAAGGATTCAAGAATCCATGGAATCATGACTCCTTTAGATTCATGATTATACGGATTCATGAGTCCAGTAATTTTTTTTAATTTCTTTTGTAACAAATAAGAATCATAAGATTTATTATTATTTGTTTTTTTTAACGTTTAAAAAAAATTGAAGAAACCCTTTTCTCGAAACTCATTTTTTCAAAACCGTTTTTCCAATTAGTTTTTCGGAATTTTTTTTCCCGAAAAGCGTTTTTTCCTCGAAAATCTTTTTCCCGAAAGCATTTTTTTTAAAATCGTTTTTCTCGAAAACCGAAATTTCCTAAAAATGGTTTTTCACGAAAATCCTTTTTTTTTCCCAAAACCGTTTTTCCTGGGGAAAAAATCGAGACAAACGGTCTTCATGAAACAAAAAGTGTTCATAAAGTTTCGGTTATCGAAAGAAATGGTTTTTGAGAAAAAAAAAGTGGGTTTTGGGGAAAACAATTTTCAAGAAATTGTTGTTATAGAAAAAAAAGTTTTTGGGGAAAAATGATTTTCGGGTAAAAAAATAGTTTTCGAGGGAATGGTTTTAGGGAAAACTTATTTTTTGAGAAAAAAAACTATTTGGTGAAAAATCGGTTTTTGAGAAAATCGATCGAGAAAATAGTTTTTTCCCAAAGAAAACTGAATTTTCACTGTTTAGTTGTGTCAAAAGAGTGTGAAAATCGCTTTTCTGTCGTAAAATCAAGTGAGAAAAAGTCAAACAAATTTTACCACCTAAACACATGAAAATTTGTTTTCTCACACTCTTACTTTCACGCTCTCTCTCTTCCCATCTTTCTTACGGGTCTCTCAATCATTGATTCAGGCAGAATTTCTATACTCTCCCTTTCTTCTCTTTGTCTCCCGCAAAACTCAGATCCATCGGTAAATGAGTTCTTTCGTCTTCTTTCATATCCAGTTGACTTCGCATTGTTCCAAGATTTCATCTTGCACCATCATTCACAAGTAGTAGCGCCACCACCACCTACTTACTAGCTTTGTTCATTTATTGCAAAGAATTTCCATTAATCTATCATAGAGGTTCTTTTATTGCCAAGAACGACCATTAACCGTCATAGAGGATAGAAACAAGGCCGGAGGTATGAAAAGACCACCCCCCGGCTGCAACTAGGGGTAGTGTTGTTAATTTTTCAAAGATATGGGGTTAGTTCAGTAAAAACAGCCAGGGGTCTTCTTTGTTTTTTTTCTTTACTTACCTCGGTCGAAACTTGAATAAGGAAGAACTAGAGAGAGAAAGACTGAAAAAGCCATGACTTTTAAGTTCAAAACTTATAAACCAAAAAGAATCTGGAAGAGAGAAAGAGAGATTGAAATGTGAATCTAATCGTGAGTCAGCATCAATTTCCCTGACACTATCATCTCTCTCTAATGCTTATACAAATTGAAGATTCAAAGTGACACCCCTCTCAAGATTGAGACGATTACCACTAAAAACAGCAGGAAGAATACTAAGCAAAACTCATGGAGACCTCCATCGACACCATATCTTAAGCTGAACGTCGACGCCTCTTTTATTAACTTTACAGATCCGGCAGGCATTGGATGTATCATCAGAGATGAAGAGTCCAACTTCATTATAGCAGCAGCGGACTCGGCGCGATGTCATAATGCTGAAGAATGTGAAAGCCTAGCCATTCTCTACAATATCCAATGGGCGTTACAATTGGACATCACTCACGCTCACATAGAAAGCGACAACCAATCATTGATAACTTTTATTAACGGCCATAATGTCGGACTTCACTGGCAAGCGGTAAAGATAATACAACAAGTAAAAAGCCTTATAGACAAATTCGAAGGCATCATCTTCACGTTTACTCCTAGAGAATGCAATACTCTGGCAGACGCGCTGGCCAAATGGGGAAGAAGGACCTCGTGCAGGACTGTGTGGAATACTGTACCTACGTTTATTTCTGATTTGCTTTAGTTTCGTGGTTTGTACTTTGGTTTCGGTAATGCAATGTTTTTCTCATCAAAAAAAAAAAAAAAGTGAAACCTAAGGTTCTTCATAAACAAAATCAGTAATCAATTAATCAAGGGATTCATGCTGGTTATCTACTGTCTAGGTAAATATAAGTAATGTTTCTTTAAGCATTATTATAATATTATGTTTATAATTTTCATGTTGCCCTTATAATTGTGTGCACTTTGTTCTCACACTTGTCTATTTAAGCATTTTTATCTCATGGAACAAAATAAAATAAAAATGGAATAGATTTCTTGAATGATTAGAAAGGAATCGGCAAATCAAATCCCCTAGTACTAGAGAATTCCCTAGTTCTTAAATTTAGCAAGGCCAGCGCTTTGGGGAAAGCTAAATAGTTTTCGAGGTGTGAAATTTTAAAGGGAATATGTGGAATTTTAGAAATTTTTCGGGAAAATAAATTTTAAGGGGAAATAAAAAGAAAACACTCCACCTCACCTCACTCTATCTCCACCTCACCTCACTCTCTCTCCACCTCACCTCACTCTATCTCCACCTCACCTC
>BEHA01050160.1:0-12010 GCA_002897215.1 Eschscholzia californica subsp. californica
TATGTGAGTTCAAATAAAACAGAGAAGAGGGGAGGAAAAAAGAGGAACAACCAGCGAAGGGAGACCTTCGCCGGAGAACAAAACTCCGATCTACTTTCTCTCTCAAGAAACGGTTATGCAGAGGAGAGCAAAACCATTTAAAATCCAATAGTTAGTCAAAAGTAACTAATCTTGTAACAGAAATATAACTCTTTAATTAACTACTTTGTCAGCAAACTTTTATCTTTCTTAACAACATTATAAAGGCACTTCATTAGTTTTTGAAGGCACCCTAGCTTTTCATCTTTCTTGGTTTAGTGACACCATTCTCAAACCTTCGTTCTTACTCTAAGATCCTCCCTCAAGCACATGGACGGATGAAGGCATGAGCTTTGATCGAAGGTATTCAAACGTAGGGTTAACAATAATGCCCTTTGCACCTACATTATCACAATAAAGCAAATAGCTATTTCATATGTAACAGTTACATTGACATTCAATAGTAAATGACAGAGCCACTGTGAGTTATTTCATATGTAACAGTTACATCGACATTCAATAAATTAAGTAGTATCACCGAGGCCAATATTATTCTTCTGGGTTTCTTGAATTAAAAATCCTAGTCATTGGCTCCTCCATCACTAACTCCTCCACTTTCATTATGCAAAGAACAAAGAGAGAGATGAAGGAGAATTACATATGCTAGATATTATTTGTTGGTTTACGTATTTCTTTTCTTTTAAATCAATCTAAATTAGACATTTACGCAGAAACCTAACTAGAGACAATTTAGACCTCGAATTAGATTTCAAACTTTAACTTAGAGAAAAAAAGACAAAACAAAACACAGTCTTATTTTATTTGTTAAAAGTTAAGTGAAAAGTATAAAGTATTTCTTTTAAATGTGAACCACTATTAGTAGACATATTTAGTAAGTGTCAGTGGGAGTGGTTGTTGGTGAAAACAAAAATTAGTATACATATTTAGTTAGTGGTAGTGGGAAGGTGGTTGTTGGTGAAAAAAAAAGTTGGGTACTACTTAGTTTCTAGGGTTATTCTTTTCGACTCCTAATTTGTGACCAGTTTATGTTTAGCCATTTGTTTGTAAATTAAAAAGTGATTAACTTTTTTTCTTTTAAGTCGTCAGTTAATTTTAACAGTTGATTTTTAGTTCTCCCGATTACTTTTCTTCTAAAAAATTAATTTTCATCCATTTCTTTTCTTTTCTCCGATGTCAGAGAAGTGATCGTCAACAGCTGACCGACAACAACCTGCACGAGATTTTTATACTTCTTCCCTCTCTATCTCTTTCTACTTTACATTGATATTTATACATTGATTATATTTCTATTTAGACGTTTATTATAAATCACAACATATAAACAGAAGTGTGGCGGTAAGAATTCACATTTAATATCAATATAAATGGCTTGATTATGAATGGCAGAACCATAAATGTCTCGATTTACAATTTTTACATTTGTGTTTATAGGTTGACGAGAGTGTAACCCGTGCCCGTGGGGCACATACACTTCTACCGATTGCATAACAGATCGAGCAAACTATGTGAATGAGCATAAGTTACAATCGAATGACTCACTTGGTATTTATTCATCATGTTAGTTAACTGTTTACCTTCTTCAACAATACATTCTTATAAAAAGCACTTACAATGTAAGTTTCAATGTAAAAATAGTCTTAAACTAATAAGTTCAGACATTTAAAGATTCCTAATCAGAATACTCTAACACCTGGATGTGAATGTAACATTAACATCCAAAATGTAGAAAACATAATGAAGAAGAACTAATCACAAAATTTACAGGAGATTCTTTTGAAAAAATAAAGAGAAAAAAGGGAGAAAACCTGGAACCTAGTTAGAACCTGAGCCAAAATTAAGTCATGCATTTCTTGAAATACCTTACTCAATGTGAATGTATCTGGTGATTCCGAATCATATCTGTACTGTACAGAAATTAGTATTCAAATGTTGTTGTATTGAAACCAAACCTATAAATAATTAAACTCTTTTGGTAGTTATCCGCAAAGTTGAAAACAATTCAAAAGTGGAAAACCCCAACACCTTAAAGAAGAAAATGATAGAATTTTGGTGAATAAGAATTCTTCAAATGCATAGGTGGGATTGCCGATTTACATGACATAAATTCCTACAACATATGTCGGATTGTTCTTCAACTTCAACCTGCAAAAAAGACCAACAAAAAGATGGATTAGAATTATAAACTTAGGGTGATACACTGAATCAAACAACTTGAGTTTAATCTAGACCACACCAAATGACATACATGGCGCCGCGATAATCCGACGAAAGAAGCTACAGAAAATTGCAGTCTATAAAGAAAACTGATTGCTAAATGCAAAACACGTCTGCTAAGTTGATTTTGCGCTATTTCAAGAAGCCTTAAGAAACTCAGAGAGCAAATGGTACAAAATATATGTAAACAAAAGAAACAGATTGAAACTAAATTATGCCTAAATCACCATTAACATCGACCATTATATCAACTAAACACAAACTCAATGTTGATAATAGGTTAGTACCAAACTTATCTCTATTAATCACTAAGAAGGATGTGAAATTGTTTAGGTGATGAATAAGATAGATGCCTAGATGGTGTGGACGTCCAATTTAGTTTATTTCTCAGGTTGGATTGAAGTACATAGCAACAAAGGATCAGGGTTGAACAACCCATAAATCTAGAAAGCCCTAATTATAATACCAGAGAAGGCAAATGAATAGCATAACTATAAAGCCCTAATTAAGTCAAACCAAAATGAGTAGCATCGTCAATCATCAACCAAAAACACAACGACCTACCTCGAGAGAGAGAGAGAGAGAGAGAGAGAGAGAGAGAGAGAGAGAGAGAGAGAGAGAGAGAAAAGGTTCTATGTGTGTGCGAGAAAGATGTTCTATGTGCGTGTGAGAGAAAGAGAGAATACCAGAGATGAGAGAGGATTGCGTGTGAGAGATGCAGAGAGGAAGGACGAAGTCGCATTGAACCTTAAGAGGCAAAATTCACCAAAACTGTAGAAAGCAAGAGGCAAAAAAATTAGTAAACTACATAGAGAGAGAGACGTGACAAAATGTTAATAAAAGGTCTTAAATATATTATGCCCTTTCCAATCAACTAAACTTAATATGAATTATGATAAGTTGAATCACGAAAATGGTGACTACTATTTCACTATTAAAAAATGACGTGAACCTCAACTGGCTTAACAAAGAATTATTTGAAAATGACATGAACCTTAACCAGTTCAGAGATGTTTTGTTTTCTGAGGATCTGAAATATTGTTACTAACATTTGACTGGTAGATCAAGTAATTGTTGGAATGAACAGAAATTAGGTCAATTCATACAGAAAGACTCAAAAAATCCAAGAAAACCCTAATCATGGTGATTAAAACTGAAAAATTAACGATAACTAAAGAAACAAAAGTAAAATAAAAATCTCACTTTAAAAGTAGCTTGCAAGGAACCGTTCTATTTTCAGGGGCAATTCATACAACATAATATATAAAGAGATCAAAGGAAACATGTAAGCAAAATTAAATGAGATAAATGATCAAATATGATGAGTGCAGAAGTAAAATTTCATGTTTATTGTTGAAAGTTAGAGGGCAGACTTACACTTTCAAATTACTCAGTCATATAATCTGCTAGGCATTTTATGTAACACCCATGAGTAATAGTTGGGTTGCCTTTAGCAACCCAACCTCATGACACCAAACACTACCGTGAGAATGTCTCACTATGTTGGTGGGATTTAAATTCCTTCCATTCCAATTTTGCCCCAAACCATTTAAACCCTTTTTAACCCCTAAACTGTACTCCCTTCTCTTGATTTCTTTATTTCTTCTTTTCCTTCTTGAGTGTAGGAGCCAAAATAGTGCTAGAGAGAGGGGAATTTGGGTTCTAGAGAGAGAAAGAGCTAGGCAAAGAGAAGGAGAGAAAGAAGAAGGGTTTGGAGCTTGGGGTTTTCATTTTTCTTTGTTGTTCTTGGTGTGGAAGTTTCCTTCATTGGTTTGCTTTGGGTCTAAGGTAGATTTCTATCTCTCTAGGACTTGAATAGCCATTTTTATAGAAAAACCTAGACAAATTAAATGACACTATAAACCCTAGATTTTAGTGTTACTTGAACATAGATTAGGGTTCTTGACACAAATAAACATACTAGAAGTAGTAGATTTACATTTCTACAAACTCATTTTAGGTCACTTTGAATCCCATCTATGTGTTAGATTTTGAAGGATATTTGCACAAATGACATACTTGATGAACCATACAATCTCTATTAACATTCTCATGCTACATACATGTACTACAATGATATTTAGCGCTAAACCCCTTTATTTGCCATGATTTTAGCATATAACTCTTATAATTAGATGCCTTTCACTATTAGACAACATCATTTATGTAGATACATGAACATGTGCTAGAACTCAACATGATATGAGAATTTTAGGCTATTATTATACATTGATTCATTACTTGCAAACGTTATAGATATGAAACTCGTATGTCGTAATATTTTGGTGAATATGATTTTGACTTATGTATGTTATGGTATGATGCTATTATGTATGTGTGACGTGATGGAGTCGGTGGAGGATTGTGAGAGTTTTGTGGTTGGTTCGACCATCTCTACCGGATGTGGCCTAGGTATGGAACGTATGGGGTCGGCGCTAACACAAGGGTAACCTTGTGTACCACACTCTTGTACAACGTGGACACCAACTTGTCATACCATTTTTGGTTGTTTACTATAAATGTTGTGATGCTATTATGTATGTGTGACGTGATGGAGTTGGTGGAGGGTTGTAGGAGTTTTGTGGTTGGTTCGACCTTCTCTACCGGATGTGGCCTAGGTATGGAGCGTATGGGGCCGGCGCTAACACAAGGGTAACCTTGTGGACCACACTTTTATATAACGTGGGCACCAACTTGTCATATTGCTTTTGGTTGTTTGTTACGAATGTGGTTTACTTTATTTTAACGGTCACAACTCGGGTTCATTTTTGGACACCTTTATATTGTTTTGGAGTATCTATTTGTTTTGATAGTTCTTGAAACTGTCTATTGAGACTTTAGAGGTTTCGAAATCTACTTGTTGGGGTCTGACCCAACCTATTATTTTTCAGGACAAGGAAATCGGGAAGTGCCACCTGCTTGAGTCGTAGTTAGCCTTGGAGGAGTTTCTTAACATTCTTCTTTCTTTCTTTAGGTAGTTATTTTGAGAGTTGCATCTCCTAAATGTCTTTGTTTTTATTTGATCTTGTCCGGTATATATGTCGATGATTTAGAGACATCATGCGAGTTTTGAGAAACTTGGTAGAGTTTTTGTTAGTTGATTTATTGTTACTATGAGCTTCATGTTCGATGTCATTTATCTCTTTGATGAATATATTGTATATGTTCACTGTTCTGCGAAGAAATGCTTTAAGTTTAGGTTTTCATGGCGGCCGACATGAAAATCTGGATTTGGGGCGTTACATTTTATCAAACACCTTGCGTGCAATAACCCATTAAAACCTTCCTTGAACTCAATGAAGTCAATTTCTCTCAATCTCGAACGTCACTTCTCTTCATCATCAATACTAACATCTTCTTCTTCCCTTCCATGGATATCTCCTCTTCAGTACCTAAAACCCACATCTCCAAAACCAGATCCTCCTTCGTCCCAAATCACCGCTTCATTCTTAGAAGAATCACAAAGACGAAAAAGCAAATTTATAACTCATGATTCCGCCATTAAAAAACGTGAAACTGACCCATAACTTGCTTTAGAAATTTTCAATCAGCCATCAAAACAACGAGGATTCAATCACAATACTTATTCCATCATCCTTCATAAGCTTGCTCAATTAAAGAAATTCAATGTTGTTGATTCAGTTCTTCGTCAAATGAACTTCGAAACTTGTAAATTTCATGAAGGTTTGTTCTTAAATCTCATGACCCATTTCTCTATATATTCATTACATGAAAAGATACTTCAAATGTTTTATTTAATTCAACCTGTTGTTCGTGAAAAACCCTCATTGAAAGCTATTAGTACTTGCTTAAACCTACTTGTTGAATCTAGTAGACTTGATTTAGCTCGAAAACTTCTCTCTGATTTGAAAAAAATACACATTGCTGAAACCCCGACCTTTAATTAATAATTACTGAAAACCCCCACATTTTCATAATACACTTACTAAAACCCCCACACCATGTTTTCAAAATCAACTTATAGTTCGTCATTAACGAACCCACACACATGTCTTTATAAAACATCAAAAGAAAATCATCTTTGAGAATAAACATGATTTTTTTAACACATTCTATCGAGCACTTGGTGTGCATCATTTAACAAATCACATATTGGAAAACTATATGTCTCCTTTCAAGATAAACATGGGGTATATAACTATTCTAATAAAGAAATCCATGAATATATTTCCCCCTCTCTAATAGCTTTCCATTTTCTCTTGGTTAGAACATCTCAAATAGAGCTTCATGTAAATGACCATTGATACACATAGATTTCATATTGTGGAGAACTTGAGACATTTGAAATGCTTGAGATCATTTAAGAGTTTATCATGTGATTCCTTCAACAAATCACTCTTGTTTTGATCTTTCTTCTTCTTGTTAATCTTCATCATTTTCAAATACTATTGAGAAAAGTATTGAGTAATGACTAGATTTGAATAATAGAAGAGAAGTACTCTTATTTGAAAAAAAACACTAAAACTTGAAACAAAAGCTAAAAACAGGCGAAAGCCAGGCGGACGGTAGCCTTTAATGGGACTACCACTGCCGGTAAAGCAGAAGACTTTACGGCTAACTATTTTCCAAGAAAGAAACCTAAGCTCTAATACCATGTAAGAAAAGAGAATTGCATTGATTTTGATTAATATAGCTATTACATAAGATCTTCATAAGGAGTAGTACGAGATAAAAGTTTTAACAATTGGACAATGTGGGACTATATATTCTAATAATATCCATTAAATCATGTAATAATGGCCTCAAATCTAATAAACGTATAGTGTGTGTGACAGAATAAGGCCACTAGCTACCAAAACATCGCATGTAGAATATTTTTACAATACCAAACAGACTTATTCACCCCTGAGTTTCAGCCAAATCCTGGTCACATAGTCGGACTGAGACTAGACCAGAGTTTAGGTCGGGAATAAAATCGTTTTTCTTTTAGAAATAAAATAAAATAAGGTAACTATTGAATTTTTTCTTTATTAAAACCACAATTACATTCATAACGATCCAGAACATTACATGGTATGAGAATTTTTTATTCCTCTTAGAACTACACGAGAGTTAGAGCATCTCCAATGGGACACTCTAACAAACACTCTATAAATCCTAATTGTCAAGTGTCAATAGCTTCTTTCCTAAATGTCAGTATAGAGACACTCTAATTTTTGTTGGTCTCAAATGGAGATCTCTAAAGTCTCTATACTTAATACACATGTCCCTCTTCAATCCAATAGATAAAAACTAGTTGAAAACAAGGTTTTCTATTGGTTGGAATTTTAAAGTAACACTTAGAGCATCTCCAATGCAAGACTCAAGAAAAACTCTAAAAATCCTATGTGTCAAGTGTGAAAAATAGATCTCTAAATGGTATCTTTCCTATTTGGCATTTAGAGACACTCTATTTCAAAACCATCTCCAATGCAACACTCAAGAGAAACTCTAAAAACTATATTTTAGTTTAAAACTAATTGATTTGCTTATGTGGCACCTAAAGAAACTCAAGAGGACACTCTAAAATCCATCTCCAATGCAAAACTCAACGTGAATCTCGACAGTGATGTGTCAAGATTCATTTTAGAGATCCTTAAGAGGACACTCTTAGTTTAGAGTGTCCTCTTAAGGATCTCTAAAATGAATCTTGACACATCACTTTCGAGATTCATGTTGAGTTTTGCATTGGAGATGGATTTTAGAGAAAACTCAAAAAAATCCTATGTGGCACTATAAGATTTAGAGTTTGAGTGTTGCATTGGAGATGCTCTTAGAGAGTCTCAAGTAGACACTCTCATTTTAGAGTTTCTCTCTGTAAACACTCTATAATAAATGTGTCCACCTTTCTCAAAAATAAATAAATAAATGTGTCCACCTCCTATTAGAGTGTCCAACAAAGTGTTCAATTGGAGATGGATTTTTAACAAAAACTCAAAAAAGTCATACATGACATTCTAAGTGTTAGAGATTGAGTGTCCCATTGGAGATGCTCTTACATAAGTAAAGTTCTACACAGAACCTTCGAATGTAAAGTGCCTCTTGAAGAGAAAGGAATTGACAAGACAAAGACAAAAAGAAAAGACTATAAAGGTCGTACAATAAAAAGATCATCAAGATCGAGAATGAAAAGACCCTAAAAGTTGACAAAAACTTTTATTGTACTAGAACATAAGTATAAATTATAAACCAAGTAGAGAAATAGAGATCTTGATCAATGAAGAACTACCAAATCGTCGATCTTCATCAATGGACGAAACATCATTCTTCATCGAAGTACGAAATTTCCTTCCTCAATGACAATTGATAATAGTTAGTCAGATAATGAATTGTCGATATTGGTGAATCTGATCTTTTTCCTGTACCATTTGGATCGATATTGAATTTATTGTGATAAGACTAATGTTAATTTTATTTATGATAGCAAAATCTAACCAGTGAGTGCAGAAGAAGTTAACCATGTGATAATTAATTAGATGGACAAAATCATGGACCCACAAGAAAGAGAATGAAAAATTCCCTATTCATTCAACCCAAAGAAGGAAAGATTAATGAAACAATCGAAAAGGGTTTTTTTTTTTTTTTTTTGTTGAACTATCGAAAAGGGTTTTTGTTTGTGATAAGATTTATTGTCTCTAGTCAGACTGTCAGAGTCCCTTGTTGGATAAATAATGCCTTTTTGGTCAGTTGTGTAGGGCAGGAATGGTCAAATTACAGTTGAGTCCACTGGAAAACAATCACAACAATGGAGGCAAATGTATAAGATATCCTTGTCAAGGCATATCATATACTCCATATAAATTGATTATATGCTATTATTGTTAAGGATAAATAGTTCACATTCCAAAACACAATTTATTTTTGATTGTCAAACAAATAAAGGTAAATCACTCTCCACAATGCATCCAAGACATAAAACAGTCAAACTTTTGTTCGAATGAGTGCACCGCTCAATTATGAATTAGGAATATGAAGGAAGAAGAAGACCCAATTGCTTAGCAGCCATTCCCACACGCTCTAACAAACTTTCTTCTGTTATCATAGCTCTGTTTCTCTTAACCTACATGTAACGTAAAAAGTTGTGTTAAGTTTCACCATATACTCGTTTTCATTGAATATTATAAAAGAAAACAAAAAATTGTGTAATCTCACTTTTTGCAACCCGTATCATGGAAAGAAGATTGGGTGGTGTGGAACAAGATTTCTTTAAACTTGGGGGAGCATGTTTTTTGTGTACAGAGAAATGTAGTTGGGAGTTTGGGTGTGGGGGCTGAGTAGCAAGGTTTGAAATCTTAGTGGTACAAGAGATACATACAATGAAGATGAAATAAATTACAACATCTTCTATATGGATAGTTTTGTTCATATATTAATTGGATAATTGATTATCTTCGAGAGATTTCTTAAATATTGAATTTCTTTTTTAGACCTCTTTGAATTACATGCTACAACATCATCTTAAGATTCACAAAAAAAAAAAATTCAATTTGAGCCTAACCCTGAGTTTTGCATTAGAGAGTCAAGAGTTCTCTTTGACACCTAAGAGCGTCTCCAATGCAAAATTAAAAAAATCTTTATTCCGTCAAGTTTTAATTGAGATTTTCACTCTTAGGTGATGAAAATAGAGATCTTCAATTCTTTTTGTCTCCAAAGCAAAACTCTAAACTTATCTTATTTACTTATGTGACATAGTTATTTTTATAAATAAATAATTAGTTATTTCAGAAAATATAGAAGACTCGATTTGTATTGGTTGAAATTAATTATTGATGAGTTGGACAATTAGAGATATCTCAAGAGGACACTCTATTTCTAGAGTGTCCTCTCGAGATATCTCTATTCCACTCTCGACACGTCATCTTAGAGATCCAAATAGAGTGTTGCATTGGAGAGAGTTTATAAGAAAAATTCTAAAATTCATATGTGACATTGAGAATTTCTAAGATTGAATGTTGCATTGAAGATGCTCTAAAATATGTCAATTTGAACCTTACCTTGAAGCTCTCTACCAAAATTGGAAATCTCCACATTCCATTAAGACTTGTAAGTCCCCCTATCATTTTTATTGATGTACACATTACCTGTGTGGGGTAAGAGAAACTTACACGGAGAAAGTTGGAAGTTTGCCAACTTTGGTGATCATGGATATCAACAATCGAAGCAGTGAGTATATCGAGGCCGATCATCTCTACCGCTCGTTGAACTTTACTTAACCCTCCCAATGCCTTGTTGACTTCAATTTTCAACAAAAGTCTATCCTCAGTCAAAGCCTCCGTTTCTATCTGAATCAAAATTATATCGACAACCTCATTATTACTATCGCGATTCGCCAAGGAGATCTTTTTGTTTCTTCCAAAATATTTATTTAGAATTTGACTCAAAAATTGATGAAACATTTCGGTGACCCAATATTTTCATGAGTCTTATTTAATTTTTGAACATTATTTCGATGCATAATTCAAAATGAGACGTATAAATTAAATATGAACCTAAGTAAAATTATTGAAATAAAAAGGTGATCATATATTAAATACTGACCTTTAAGATAGTTGGAAGTAGAGCTGCAGAAGGAGAAGGCTCGTAAGGGATAATTTGGGGTGAAGTGATCACCAATATAGAAGAAGAAGAAGTATCATGAGAGCAGGATGATGGAGATGAAGAAGATAATAAGCTTATCCTCTCTTCTTCAATTTGTGTCTCTTCAAGTATTCGTTTTAGATATGCAAGTGCATCTCCAAGAACTGATTGCTTATCCATCTGTTTTATTTTTAATTCAATCACCATTCATTATTATAAATTAGTACCCTGAAAACTTATTTACAAGATTGTTGAGTAGTTTACCTTTTCAAAAATCATATTCATCCCTCCATTTTAGTCCCTCCTTCAGCCCTCCACTGATGTGGCAACATATCACTGGAGTGTGGAGTAATTGGAGAGAGAATGATGAGAAAATACTCCAGCGATATGTCACCACTTCAACGGAGGGCTGGGGGAGGGACCAAAATGGAGGGATGAGTAGTTTACCTACACTACCTAACATTACATAACACATTTAAAAAAAGAAAGTGAAGTAGTTGATTTAGGTTCTCTATGCATGTTAGAGGGGGAAGATACTTGAAAAATCCAGGTCGACCAGATATCCCATTAGACAAAGGTCGGTCCAAATTATGGGGCCGTACATTATTCTTCTTAGAACACGAAAAATCTGTTTGTCAAGTAATTTACAATGTTAAACTTGTGAGTTGTTATTAAGTTTGCAGAAATCTATCTCAAAACTAGCATTGATGGCATTATTCTCACAATATATACTCTCCTAGGCCATTGAAGCAAACCAATTATACTTGAAGTATTTAATTAGGTATATATACCTTGGTAATATTAGGGACGATTGACCTCAATGTGAATAACTGTTGGTTCATCCGCTTCCTCCTATTTCGTTCCGTCACAAAATTCTTACTACTAAATTTTCCCAACATTTCTTCTTCTTCATCTTCATCCTTATCCTCTTTTTGTGACTGATGATTATCTACTAATTCATCTGGTTTTTCCATTACTGATGTATTAACGTCATGGGTCCTAAGAAGCAGATCATCAAAACCAACATCATTATTCAGATACTCAAACAACATCTCGTCAGATATTTGATCAAATATTCCAGCATTTAACTGATTATTTGTATCAGTTATATCCTCGACGTTCAATGAATCAAGTATATGAAACTCCCCACCAACACTGTTATTTGGTATTAAAGGTTGAA
>BEHA01050160.1:15657-27646 GCA_002897215.1 Eschscholzia californica subsp. californica
ATTAGGTAACAATTAGAAACTAAAGTGGTTTTATTTCTTGAGTATGGGGCCTCTTTAGAAGTTGGAACCCAGTAAAACCATTCATGGCTGATTAGAGGTTTTAATACCTAAGTTATAAAATCATTGAAGTGGCCTTTTTGTTTTGTGTATGTCCTGTAGAGGCTTTGAACCTAGTATGGAGGCGCCTATATAGCTTAGAACTTAGTAAGGTAAAAAAAAATAGACGTAATTAGGTTGATGAGGGGAATCAAACTTGAGTACTCAAACGTGTAGGATAAGTTCCTTACCAACTGAGCCGCGCATCACTTTGTAATTTATACTGACACATATTTTTTATAACATATTTACTTAGCATTCCTCAAAGTGGGGCCCTTAGGTAGATGGGGTCCGACGCGGCTGCACCCCCTCACCCACGTCCCTGGTATACAACAAAAATGGTGAAATTATATAAAAAATTTCTGTTATTATTGACGTCTCTTTTCATGTTTGATACTTTTCATGCTTGTTCTTGGGCTTGGTTTGGTTGACAATTTTATGCACCCTAATTTCTTCTTAAATAAAGATGTAGCTTGAGTTTTGAGAACAAGATACATTCGTTTCTTTGAATACACTTGAGTTTTATTTCAACTTGTGGTTTATTATTGTTTTAAAGCATTTTGATTTGAAGTTTTATCACTAAGGGAAATAATTGTTCAATAAACCTTTGAATACGGTTAACTTAATGAAAGATTTGAACTTTCAATTATCTATCGGTTTAGTTCGCAATAGTGGTTTATCTTTACTGTGATTGGAACTACTAAAAAATCATCGTAAGAATTAACTTTCATTTTTTCGTTGCATTATTTTCATGATTTGGTGTAAGTATTGTACAAATATAGGTAAAACATGTAAAAAGTAGAGATCGAAGAGAAAAATATTTAATTGCACATGTACATTTGACCCCCTTTGTTTTTGCACGGGTGATATGGTTGACTAATTAATTGGATATGCAGAATTGTGGAAGGCACGAGAAAAAGGAGGGGAAACATAATTCCAACAAACGGAAGAAAGGTCCACCAGTCTTTAGTGTAGCGGTTGGACACCCCTCTTAAGTCCATGAGGTCGTGGGATGGAGTTTCGGTAGAAGCAGTTTGCCATCAAGATTTGTCCTTTGTACGTTAGGCTATTAATAATGTAATAGTTTATCGGGCTTTATGCCTCTTTCATTCTTGGTTTAAATTAGACAGTTATCGTGCTTATTCCATCTTTATGATGTATCAATAGTTTGTAATGACTAACGTAGATCGAATTCTGGTAAAAAAGAACGGAAAGGGAATGACGGTGGTGAATACAAACATACTTCATGTGATTTTCTATCTACCAATACTTCAACCAACCCAATCTCAACACAAGAAGTACTTCGACCCAAAAAATGAAAGTTCGATGAAACGGAGTTGGATGAAACGGTTGAAAGAGGGGTTTTTTTGTGATAAGATTGGATGACTCTCAGTCTAGAGTCCCCTCTTAATGCAGTTTCTGTAGGAATGGAAGTTGTATAGGACCAGGAATGGTGTTAGAGTCAAGTCTACGTTAATTGGGAGGCCAAAGCTTTATAGCCCACTCCTTCAATTCTACATGTTCACACCCACTCTTTGCAATTTGGTTTGCAATAAGGTCAGTTTCGTTTTTTCTCTATATTAGATAATAATGCCATAGAAAGCTGAAGCCTATAAAAAGTTGATAAATCCTTTTTAACCAAAACTCAAATGTTTTAGGGATTTTTGGCTAAATTTCCTTTTTTTTTGAATTGTTAAGGGGTGGTAGTGGTTCAGGACATTTGCGGACACTCAGAGACAAAATGTTTCGTAGACATTTCGGGACATTTGTCCGTAGATAAAAATGTCTTTATGAACATTTCAAGACATTTGATTCATAGACAAAATGTCTCAGAGACATTTCAAGACATTTGGTTTATAGACAAAATGTCCTGGGGGCATTTCAACATATTGAATCCGTGAACAAAATGTGTAGTAATTATTATTATTATTATTATTATTATTATTATTATTATTATTATTATTATTATTATTATTATTATTATTATTATTATTATTATCTCACCATTGAAAGATATTTGGTAGACATTTATTATTTAATATTATCATTATTTTCAAACTATATGAAATAATATATTTGTACTTATATTTCAAGAATATATTTTTCGACTTTTATGGACAATAGTGGATATCTGAGGACATTGATGACAATTGGTAGATATTTATTATTTTAATGTTATCATTATTGTCTAATCATATGAAATAATATATTTACACTACTACTTTGAAAATATATTTTTCGACTTTTGTAGACATCCGTGAATATCTGTTGACATTGATAGACATTTAGTTGATATTTATTATTTCGGTTATTTTCCAAATAGCCCCCAACTTTGTGATCAGTTTCCTGCCTAAGCCCCTACTTTGTCAAAAATATCCAGATGACCCCTTTTTGAGATTCTGTTATAACACCGTTAACTAGTCATCACCTCTCTCTGAACCTAGTATGGAGGCGCCTATAGAGCTTAGAACTTAGTAAGGTAAAAAAAAATAGACGTAATTAGGTTGACGAGGGGAATCAAACTTGAGTACTCAAACGTGTAGGTCAAGTTCCTTACCAACTGAGCCACTCATCACTTTGTAATTTATAGAGACACATTTTTTTTATAACATGTGGGCCCGACGCGGCTGCACCCCCTCACCCACACCCCTGGTATACAACCCAAATGGTGAAATTATATAAAATTTCTCTGTTATTATTGACGTCTCTTTTCATGTTTGCTACTTTTCATGCTTGTTCTTGGGCTTGGTTTGGTTGACAATTTTATGCACCCTAATTTCTTCTTAAATTAAGATGTAGCTTGAGTTTTGAGAATAAGATACATTCGTTTCTTCGAATACACTTGAGTTTTAAATTTGAATTTCAAAATTTTCTCTTTTCTATCCATCCAACAACCATATTAAATTTCTCTACAAATTCTTTTTCTCTATAATACAACCCTCTTTCTCTACACATTCACATCGAACTTCATTTTCTTCTTTCTCTACAAACTTCATCTTCCATATTCTTTTTCTATACCCTCTAACTTCATCTTCCATATTCTTGATCTCTGAAAGTGATAAATTTGTAGTTCTATTTTCAATTTAATACTGTCAAATTATCATAATCTTCATCCAATCCATTTGTGATGTGCCTGACAAGATCTGAAGCTTAGTTGGATCCAACAACTAATAGGGATAACTAGTTAAGTGTTTGTTTATCTGCTGCTTTGTTGTGGTCTTGTTTGTATAACTGTTACTGTGACCATTATTTCCTAAAAGGTTTTGTTGTTGTATTACTCTTACTGCTCTTATTATTAATACTCGAGTAGCTTAAATTTCCACGAGAAGTGAACGCACTTCTGCTTCTAGTTCCAAAAACCAACTAAAATTAATATGTCATTGTGTCACTATTTCAACGGTACTGCTATCTTTCCGGAGGGCCTTCTTCTTTTTCCTAGCTACTTATATATGGTTTTGTGATGGTACCAGTCTTATGAGTTATTTAAAGTACAGCAGATGAGTTGTGTCACTGAGGTTCCCTTAACCGCCAATATATATTATCTTTTCTTAAGATAGAGCAGTGCATGATTTTTCAGAACCCCAAAACTGAACTAGTCAAGCAAGATTCAATTCTACTACTAAATAAAGGTACCATTATCTTTGTGCTTTCTGGCTAAAGAAAGAATGACAGCGAAGCAGATGGAAGAGATCCAAAGGAAGCTAGGATTGCTAAGTTACCCAATATCAAATGCTCCCTCTCAGTCTCTCTTGTTTGCTGCTGGCATGGATCGATATGCCCTCCTTGAATGACTTTTCTTCAACTACTTTCTCTTCTATTCTCGGTTTTGAAGCTCTACTGAATATGCATCTCACTTTTTCTGTACTTCTGTTCTACAGGCTACTAGGTGTTAAATCTCCCTTTTCACAACAAAATCCCTTAGGTGATGGCGTACGTAGATCGTGATGATGAGGAAACTGCTCGCATCCAGTGTGAGTTTTTCTACAATACATGGATAATTTGCTATCTATCCTGTATGACAATGATGTATATACTTTATGTAACATGTGATGAACGACCTATAACATTTAGATTTGGCGGAGATTGCAAAGTTCTGGGTATTACACCTATTATAGATACAGAAGCCATTCAAGTGAGTTTTTAATTGATTCCTAGTTCTCCTATGAAATCTACATCCTACAACTCTAGGGCATATCGTTTAATATTAATAGGGAAGAGGTAGCTAAGAAGATCGTGCTGAAATGCTTCGTCTTACTGTTGATCTTGTGGAGGCGAGCTGTTATGCTGATAACCCTGAATGGAGGTTTGATAGTTTATTATCACATTATCTTGGCACTTATTATTGGTTTTGTCTTTATACTGATTACTTGTAGTGTTTTGTCTTCTGCAATGTTCCCTAGTGGATTATAACTTGACGTTCGTTTCATTCCTTTTGTGTAGTATTGATGAGCAAGAAGGATGAAGTATGTTTAGAATTTTTCTCCAAAGTCCTAGCAAGAAGTATGAAGTATATGGCTATACCTATTTTCAATTATGGCTTTTGAAGAATACATTTACCTATTTAGCAATAAGTGTTTCTTGTCTTGATATTATAATTCAACGATAGCTCAAACCTAAATCTCCGATTTAGATTACAGTAAGAAGTATGTTTAAAATTTCCTCCGAAGTGTGGATTTCGAAAGAATAATGATACCAGACTAATGGAGAAATAAAACATGATAAAGTTTTCTACTGTACAACAATATTAAGCCTCAAGTGTTTCAGAAACAAAAAATGTTGGTGCTCTTAGTGTTGCATAAACTCAAGGCATAAATAATTTATACCTAAGCATAAAAGTGCAAAATTAAAAGAGTCTAGAAAAGCTAAATGTTATCTATCAATGTAGGGTGTCCATCCTCATTATGAACTTTAGATGTCATTAGCTAAGGATACTCGTTTCATCTTTAGAATCACTAAGTTGTCGTGTCTTGTAACTTGCTCATCTTTTTGATCTCATTGAGCATTGTTGGAGTTTAACTACATATTCCCTGTTATTAGTTTTCTACTTTTGCCCAAAAAATGTGAGGCCGTATGCCTCTTATTGCTTTAGACGTTTCGTCGAGAGGCCTATGCCTCACATATGAAAAATTTACCCTTGTTTGATACCTCAGATGGGTACTCCTGGGGGAAGAATTCTATAAAAGCACCTTGATGTATAATATTTACTAAGTAACTACCATATACAACATAATAAATTAGTCAATTATATAAACAGATAATGATAATACTTTTTCTTATGGGTTTTTACTTTTTATTGATAATATAAGTGTCCAAATGACGAAACACCACGTTAAACCAAAAGTTGAGGCATCAAATGTGAAATAGAGTGTTTTGATGGGGTGTGGAAGGCGTCGTGTTTGATAAAATAGATTCATGTGTTGCCTTTCTCAGTGTTTTCTTATTACTTTTTTGACTAGTTCCAGGCTTCATCTGATTCTTCAAAGAATCTGATGACAAGAACCAACATTCATGTGAAGTTTTTGCACGACACTGCTAAATTTCCTTTGTATGCACAATGTGTCTTATTTTAATTGTTGGAAAGAAATCCTATGTTTAGGTTCAAGTTGCCTAACCAAAAAAAACATTAGTTCTGTACTTTAATCACTTTCAGGCCGGATATATCTGAACTGGAGTTGAAGCTCTCAGAACACTCAAAGAAGCTATCAAGCCTACAACAGATGGTTGTGATTAGGCATCAAAGGTTTACTCCTTTCTGCTTCTTGAAGCCAAAAAATTATAGAATCTATTGTTCAATTTTGTTTTTCCATACATTGTTATCCGATCTCTTTAACTACACCATTCAGGAAATATTCCTTTTTCACTTTATTTGGTCCTCTTCTTGGAATAAAATTCACATACTCCTATTTTGTGGATGTTAACTTTGTCTATGTTGTCTGCTTCTAAGTATATCATTGGCCTTTGCAACTTATAATCCGGATGCGGAGTATATAGAAGTGGAGTCACAGTTGCGGTTACATTAGGAATCTTTTTTTGGATACTGCATCGCAGCAGGCCAATGGGCTGCAGCTGCCGCTGCGTCGACTTAAAAGTTTTCAGACAACATTTAGTAACCTTCTAACAAACTTATCAATGTTCTTTATATTAACATCCAAAACATTCCAAGAAATTAAACAATTATATATATCTTCATGAGACGATGACAATAGATACGAACTGCTATGCGAATGAATGATTTCTTTGAGGTTGTATTACCTGCAAAAGGACAAAAAGAGATTAATTAACAAAAAAAAAGACTGTGAAAGAGAGTGTTACTTTCAACCCAAATTTTACCTTTGCTCAATGAGAGAGATTTATGAAATATAGTTTTGACGACCTCCTAAATGTGAGGAGATTAGTCCATGAAATTAGAGAGTTAGAAAAACTATCCGTAAAGAGAAAAATGGATAGATAAGTTTGTTTGTAACTCCTAAAGAACATTTCCAGACATCTACATATATTAGAAGCAACAAATTAACACCATAGTTGATTATTTTTCAGAAACATAAATACAAAGAGAACAACATTAATAACACTGAAGTGAGACAGGATAAGAGAAAGCCTGAAATTAAAGAATTAGATAAATCTTGCTCATTCCATTTTTTTCTCTCTTGATCCTTTAACTGATTATCTCTCTCATAATTTAGTGGAACTCGACATAGCTTTGAAACTTGATGAAGAATGCACAAATTAATGAATATCTCAGCAGAAAAATCTAATAAAACATCAAAACTATTATTATTTATGGAGCTTGGTAAAGGATAAACAATGAGAATCTATGAAATAAAAATTAACAAATTTAGAGGAAAGAGAAGATGAAGGTTTCCCTTCGCCGGAGTTTAGAGAGAGATTTTTATTTAAAAAAATTTTTTTTTTTTTAGAGAGAGAGAGAAAAAAAAAGTTTGGAGGTCGCCGGCCGGAAATTTGGCCGGCCGGCGACCTCTGCCGGAGAAGGTGATGAGGTGGCGTAACAGATGATGTGGCGTGACTTGGCAGAGAGAGAAAACATGATGGAGGAGAGAGAGTGTCGGTGTTATAACGGAAGGGGGCCATATAGGTATTTCTCGTAAAGTAGGGGGCCATATAGGTATTTCTCGTAAAGTAGGGGGCCAGGCGGGAAGCTGGTCACAAAGTTGGGGGCCATTAGGGAAATAACCCTTTAAAGATTAGTCCACCACCCTTTGGTGTAACGGATGGACACCCCTCTTAAGACCATGAGGTCGTGAGATCGAGTATCGGTGGAAGCAGTTGCCATCAAGATTTATCCTATGTAATTTAGGTTATGAATAATGTAATAATTTGTCGGGCTTTAGGCCTCTTCGTTGTAAGGCTTTAGGCCTCTTTCATTCTCAGTTTAAATTAGGCAGTTATCGTGCTCATTACATCTCCATGATGCATCAATGCGTTGTAACGACTAACATAGACCGTAGTCGAATTCTCAAAAAAAAAAAAAAGACATAAATCGGTCAAGCATTTGTTTGATCGAGTGAAATGATCAATTATGACTTAGGAATCTGAAGGGAGAAGAAGACCAAATTCTTTAGCAACCATTTCCACACGCTCTAACAAGCTCTCTTCTGTTATCGTTGCGATGTTTCTCTTAACCTACAAATAGCGTTAAAAGTCATGTTAAGTTTTACAATTGACTATATATTTTCATTGAATATTGAAAAAAAAGGGTTATTTTCCTAATGGCCCCCAACTTTGTGACCAGCTTCCCGCCTGGCCCCCTACTTTACGAGAAATACCCATATGGCCCCCTTCCGTTATAATACTGTCACTCTCTCTCCTCCATCATGTTTTCTCTCTCTGCCAACTCACGCCACATCATCTGTTACGCCACTTCATCACCTTCTCCGGCAGAGGTCGCCGGCCGGCGACCTTCAAATATTAATTTTTTTTATTATTTTCTCTCTCCTCTCTCTCTCTGTAGAAATATTTTTTTTTCCTCATCCTCTCTCTCTCTCTCTAAAACTCCGGCGAAGGGATTTCCCTTCGCCGGAGTTTTAGAGAGAGAGAGGGTGAGGAAAAAAAAATATTTCTACAGAGAGAGAGAGGAAGAGAGAAAAAAAAATTTTAGTTTGAAGGTCGCCGGTCGGAAATTTGACCGGCCGGCGACCTCTGCCGGAGAAGGTGATGAGGTGGCGTAACAGATGATGTGGCGTGAGTTGGCAGAGAGAGAAAACATGATGGAGGAGAGAGAGTGACGGTGTTATAACGGAAGGGGGCCATATGGGTATTCCTCGTAAAGTAGGGGGCCAGGCGGGAAGCTGGTCACAAAGTTGGGGGCCATTAGGAAAATAACCAAAAAAAAAATGAAAAATCGTGTAATCTCTACTTATTGCAACAGGAATGTCTGTTATTTATAGGGCTGTTTGGGTAATTGGGTGTGTGGAGTAGCAAGAATCTTTTTATAAAGAAATATAGTTGGGGTATTTGGGTGTGGGGTTTCTTAATGAAGGTCTGAAATTTTAGTCGTGCAAGAGCAAGAAAATGAAATAAATTATAACGTCTTTGAGTTTTCTGTAGTGGTCTTGCTAGTATATCATTCAACACGATCAACTTAAAAACAAATGTTTGCCACAAAAAAGTAGCGGGTCATTTAACACGATTAACTTAAAAATAAATGTTTGCCACAAAACAAAACGGGATGATGAACATGACCCATTGAGAAGAGGAGAAAAGGTTCTCCCGCGGTACAGAATATTTTTTTTGGTTCAAAGATGCTATTACCATAAAAAGTGAGTACTTGGCGAAAAACCTTGACCTAGATTAATTCTATTTTTGGAAATAGACTAAAAGAGTCGTCATCTTGACAAGGTACTGATACATAATTAAGAGATAAATAAAGATACATCAAGATTTATGAATTGAATGAACATTATAACTGTCTGATTTAGACCCTAAATGTTATTTTTATCTACCTTAAAAAGACATCCTAAGGGGGCCTAAACCCAACTTATACGGTTCTACTTTAATTATATTCAAATTCAACAAATCCTGGAGTTGCACTTCCATGAGATCCAACCTGAGGCCTCTGTGATGTGGAGTGAGTGTCCAACCACTACACCAAAAAATGGTGGACATTTTAGACTAAAATTGGAGATCAACTTTTGAGATTTTTTGCCATAACTTTTAGGATATTTGACAACCTTAAAGGCAAATTGTTAGAGTTTTTGTTAAAAAATCATTCTCAGTGGAACATTCTACTCGACCCTCCATAATAATGTGGTACCACTTATTGGAACATGTGGAATATTTCTTCAAACAAATAGACTTATTCTCGGCGAGTTTCAGCAGGCTCCCGGATCAAAATTTAAATCAAACATAAAATTATTTTAGAAAATTTTATAGGACCTCATCAATTTTGTTCCATGAACCATTTTACTTGGTAAATAATCATTGAGAGGGTCTTTTTAACGAAAATGAGGGGACCTATAAAATCTCCGGATCATTTTCCTTTTAGAAATTAAATAAAATTCCATAGCGCTTGGATTTATTATGAGAAGTCTAGTGTTAATTTTATGGGTTATCATAGCAAAATCTAACCACTGACGTTAGAAGGAGTTAAGTAACAGGAAATTGGGCCGGAGGCCCAATTTCTAGTATTTTTTTGTTAAAAAGACAACCCATCTTTTTAACTAGCTAGGCCCCAAGTAAGTTATAAAAATAGGCTTGAAGGACATTTTTAAAGGCACCAACTTTTTAAGAGTCAAAAATACCCTTCATTCAATTAGAAATACCTAGTAATAATCTAACTAATAAATCAGGAATTTGAGTTTTTCTCATGACCGAACCGAGTTGGATTGTCGACGTCGATTAAAATTTCTGAGGTTTGAATCGATTTTGGTTATAAGATAGGTTGATGTTTTTAGGTTTTGGTGATTTAATCTATTTGCTTGTTGTTTGAAGAGGCTTTTAAGGGGTTTGATTTAGTTTTTGGTTCTAAATTCTAGAGAGAGAAAGTTTTATATACTTTCAATGGAAGGAGAAATTGATAGTGTTTCAAGGTATAATTCAACTTCTTCATTGCTTTATTTTCATTGAGTTATGAATGATGAATGACAATTTGTTAGTTTTGATGTTTATGTTCAAACTTATTTGTTGTATTTATATGGAAGTTGTGAAAGTATAGTTGATGCAAGCAATGTGTTTGATAAAATGCTTGAAAGAGATGTTGTTGCTTGGAATGCAACGTTAGTTGGTTATACAAGACTTAGATTGGTTGAAATAGCTATAAAGTTGTTAGATGAAATGCCTATGAGAAATATTTTTTCTTGGACAATCATAATTGGTATTTGTGTTCAAATTGAGAATTTCATGAAAGCTTTGGAAGTTTTTCGAAGAAATGTAAAATGATGGTGCTAGAGCTTATAAAATGACTATTATGAATTTGTAGGGGTTTTAGCTAGTTTTTCGATACAACATTCTATTAGACAAAATATAATAATTTGTAACAAATTTCATGTTAAATCAATTCAAAAACTAATTTGCAAACCATTTGCATGACTCTGCAAGGTGTTTGCAAGGCTCTGCAAGGTGTTTGCAAGGCTCTGCAAGGTATTTGCAAAGCTTTGCAAGGTGTTTGCAAGGCTCTGCAAGGTATTTGCAAAGCTTTGCAAGGCTTTGCAAGGCTCTGCAAGGTATTTGCAAAGCTTTGCAAGGCTCTGCAAGGTGTTCGCAAGGTTGTGCAAGGTATTTGCAAAAGTCATGCAAGGTGTTCGCAAGGCTCTGCAAAGTTTTTGCAAGGCTCTGCAAGGTGTTCGCAAGGCTCTGCAAAGTTTTTGCAAGGCTATCCAAGGTGTTCGCAAGGCTCTGCAATTTGTTTGCAAGGCTATCCAAGGTGTTTGCAAAAACCATGTAAGGTGTTTGCAAGGCTCTGCAAGGTGTTTGCAAGGCAGTGCAAGGTGTTTGCAAGGCAGTGCAAGGTGTTTGCAAGGCAGTGCAAGGTGTTTGCAAGGTATTTTCTTAGACTAGGGTTAGGTTGGTCTTTTTACTGAAATTGAAAATTACATAATTGCCATCAGGGAGGTGAAGCCTAAAAAACTTTGATGAATCCTTTTTAACCAAAGTCATAATTTCTTAGGGAGTTTTGGCCAAATTTCCCGTTAAGTAAACCCACGTGAATATATGATTGACTAATTAATTAGATGGACATATACCTAAAGTTCCCCATTGCTTCAACCCAAAAAAAGAAAATTTTATGAAACAATCCAAAACTTTTATGTGATGAGATTTACTGTCTCTAGTCACAGACTATCAGAGTCCCTTTTTTTTTTGTTGAAAAAAAAAATGTCAGAGTCCCTTGTTGGATAAATTATAGATAATGCCTCTTTCTGGTCAGTTGTGTAGGGCAGGAATGGCCTTATTACAGTTGAGTCCATAATGGGAAGTAAAATAATTTTTTTTTTTTTTTAAAGGAAGTGATAAAAGAATCTAGTTATTGCCAATCAATGGTGGCCCAGTTGATAGTGCATTTAATCTGCAATGTAGAGGTCTAAGACTCGATCTCATAGAAGTGCAAATCTAAGAATATTGAAATTGGGTATAAATAAAGTAGAGTTATTTACCAAATAACTCCCAACTTTGTGACCGGTTTCCTGCCTAACCCCCTACTTTGTCAAAAATACTCAAATGACCCCCTTTTTCAGATTCCGTTATAACACCGTTAACTTGTCATTACCTCTCTCTCATCCAACTCATCGCCTCTCTCTGCCACCTCACCTTCTCGCCACCTTAACATCTTCCCCGGCGACGGTCGCCAAACATAAAAAAGAAAAATTATCTCTTCTCTCTCTCTCTCTCTTTTCACAAAAACAGTAAATCGGAAGGGGTAAGCTCAATTACCCATCATTGA
>BEHA01050161.1:0-10886 GCA_002897215.1 Eschscholzia californica subsp. californica
CTAGCCATGACTTCTCCTCAATGGCTTGAAGCGATGGCCAAGGAAATTGATTCTTTAGAATCAAATAATATTTAGATACTTACAAATTCACCACCGATAAACGCCTTATGGGTTGTAAATGGGTATATGAGATCAAATTTCATTCAGGAGACTCCATTGAGCATTACAAAGCTCGCTTAGATGCAAAGGGATACACTCAAATCAAGGGTCTTAATTACCAAGACATCTTCGCCCCTATTTCAAAGTTGGTTATAGTTCGTTTCGTTATCTCCATTGTTGCCATAAAAGGCTGGTCTTTACATTAAGTCGATGTCAGTTGCACCATTTTACAAGGCAATCTAGACGAGAAGGTATTTATGAAACTTTCTCCGGATTTCTCCACTAAGGAGAAGTCTCAAGTATGACGTCAAAATAAAACTCTTTATGGTCTCAAAATAGGCTTGCCGTCAATCGTTTTCCAAATTCTCTTTTGTCTTCATCAAATGAGGTTTTGTTCAGTTCATCTAGAATTATTCTCATACCCTACTGTTTATGTTTCTCATTACGTTATGGTTTATGTTGACGACATCACAATTACTGGAAATAATGATCATGTTATCTCTAGTCTCAAGCCTTTCATCGACAATACCTTCTCCCTCAGATCTTGGTCGCCTCCAATATTTTCTAAGGATCAAGGTCTCTGGGTCTTCTCAAGGTATTATTCCGTTATGCCAATTGGAGTTTAATATGATCGAAAACAAGTAATCCAAGAAAAAGCAATAGGAAATAAAGAACAATCACACAGGACACAAGAGATTTACGTGGTTCGGTTGGTGAGACCTAGTCCACAACGACAACGGCGCAATGATTTCCACTATGATAAGCAAACAAGTTAGACAAGAGATTTGTGAGAATTATACTACTGATATCTCCTAAGGTTTTAGTTTATATAGTCACTAAAACCCTAATCCCACTGCCTCACCGATTCTCTCTAAATCCGAAATACACAAGAATACGCTAACACTAATAACCGACATAGGCACTGCTCCACATTCCAACTCTGTCTCGGAGATCAGCTCTTCCCCAAGGCCCTGCTTCGCATACCAGCCCTGTCTCAGTAATCAGCTCCGCTAACAGGTCCAAAATTCCGCGCCGAAACCGTCGTAAACCGGGTTCGATATCAACCCACATTCAAGCCACTTTCAACATATGTTATGCCAATGAAAATATACCTTGATATTTTGCAAGATTCTAGCGTGAAGTGATATATTTGCAAGATTCTAGCGTGAAGCGATATATTTGCAAGATTCTAATTTAACCGCTTCGGGCGTTTCTTTATTTCCCATGGAATATAAGTCCCACCTTAGTGACATAGACGGAAACCCCCTCCATGATTGGACGATATATCTTCATCTCACTGGTCGTCTTTTCTATCTAACAGTTACTTGTCCTGACATAATGTATGATGTCAATAGCCTAACTCAGTTAATGCAATCTCCGAGCAACATTCATTTAAATGCAGCTCATCAAGTTCTTCAGTATCTTAAGGGATCCATTTGTAAAGGGAGGTCGATCCTTATATCTGGGTATAGCGACTCTGATTGGGCAGGATGCCCTCGAACAAACGCTCAACCACCGGTTATTTACTATGCTTGGATTTAACGTGAGCTCATGGAAGTCTAAGAAACAACAAACGGTTGGTAGATCCTTTGTTGAAGCCGAATATCAGGCTTCATCGACTCCCACATGTGAGCTTCAATGGCTCAAATATCTTCTTCGTGATCTAGGTATCACTCGAAAGTGTAAGTGAATTGTGATAATCGTGCACCTTCATATATTGCTGACAAGTATGTTTTCCATAAACGCACCAAGCATATTGAAATCGATTATCATTCGGTTCGTGAAAAGAGAAAATCCAATCTTATTATCCCTCGCTTTACACCAACATTTGAGCAATTTGTCGACATTTTTATAAAGCCACTTGGTACTGACACATACCGCAATTAGCAAGTTAGGCATCATTAGCATTTCAGCTCCAACTTGAGGGGAGTATTACAAATGTATGGATCGTCTACCTGGTCCATATGGACGAAGGTGGTGCCTCGGCCCACTCGGCTGTTAGTTTAGGATTAACACAACTTTAGTTGTTAGATGAGTCTCAATCTTTGTTAGTATCATATATAGTTGCATAAAATGGACCCTAGTTTTTTTGCGTATAAATACTTGTAACTATATAAGTTTGAATACAGGGAAATTTTTATAGAACTACTCAGGAATAATGCATGAACACTTACATATCCCAAAAGGGTTAGGGGTGCATCCATGTGGTAGAAGCTATTGATCCTCCTTCCACTTACTATCTCCAATAGCAACACCCCGAAACTGAAAACGTCTGATTTTTCTGAAAATCTTCCCTCCATGGCATATTCAGGAGACATATAGCCGCTGCATTTTGTAGTTAAGTTAATATTTTAATGTGAAGTTACAAAACCGGCATTTTAAGATTAAAAATATTACTTACTATGTACCAACAATCCTTAAAGTATTTGCTTGGAGTTCATTGCCTCCAAATATTCTTGCCATGCCGAAATCCGAAATTTTGGGGTTCAAATCTTCATCCAACAGGACATTGCTTGCCTTGAGATCTCTATGAATGACTCTTAATCTAGAATCTCTGTGAAGATAAAGAACTCCTCTGCATATCCCCTCGATTATTTGAAATCGCTTACTCCAATCTAAGAGTGTTAGTTTGCAGGAATCTGATAGGATTAACCCAATATAACAAATCGATATAAAACGTTAGAGTTGGGTCCTTTACTGGATTGGACACTTTATGTATGAAACTATTAACATCTGAATAGCAATTAGCAAAAAACATATCTAAGATTATTTATTATATGTGAAACTTCTTGGAAAATGATAGGAAAAAGAATCTAACCGAAGAGAAAGAAGTCCAAGCTTTTGTTAGCCATGTATTCGTAAATCAACATATTTTCTTCGCCCTCAATGCAACAACCCAAGAGTCTAACCAAATTTCTATGCTGGAGTTTTAATATTACTAAAATTTCATTCTTAAACTCTTGTAACCCTTGTGTAGAGCTCCTCGAAAGTCGTTTCACTGCTATTTTTTGTCCATCGGAAAGTATACCCTGAGGAGAACCGTATAAACATTTCAAATATAGTTCTAATAATTCTTTTAATGGATATTAAGAATGCAGGAAATGACAGCCTAGCTACCTTATATACCGGACCAAAACCACCTTGACCTAGCTTATTTGCTTCAGAAAAGTTACTCGTAGCCATTTCTAGCTCCTCAAGTTTGAAAACTTTTGTATCTTGATTGTCTCCAAGCACTTTTTGACTTATGTTGTGTAGATGGGATGAAGAAACTTCGCTCTCTTTCGTCCGGTTCCCTGCAGATTTTACTACAAATTATCCAAACATCATGGTTGTGTCATGTATAAAGTAAATTGTTTTCTATAAATTAAGAGGTATTGTAAGGAAGTACCTCTTTGTTTTAATATCCACCTCCAACTGAAGTACAAAAAGAAACTCATGGTAAGTGCTCCTACAAGAACTGTAGGTATGATAATTACCTCCAAGTTGTGTTTTTTTCTTTGTTGCAAGTCCTTGAAGTTGTGGTTGGGATCTGTATTCATAAAGAAAAATAGTTTCAGATCATGGGTAATACCCGTTCTGCGGAGGTTTGGGATCAACTACTTCATACTTATGCTAATCCAAGTTTGACTCGCACTAGTCCCTTCAAAACATCAAGAGGGAAGATCTCTCACTTCGTGATTATACTCGAAAATTTATGGTTCTTTTGGAAACCGTTGATACAATCGGAGAATCGATTCTTCAGAAGGAGAAAGTTCATTGGTATTTAAAGGGTCTTGGTCGATTTTATGAGGCTCTAAATGGGTCAATTATGCGTCCACCGCCTATCTCCATGTTTCTGGATGTTATTCAAATTGTCCAGACTCATGAGATACTTCAACAAGCTTATAATACTACTGACCCAATCACCGGAGGGGCTTAGTTTTCTGACCGGGCAGCCATGCTAGACGTCAACAATGGCCTAATCATTCTCGATCTCTGATGCCCGAGACCTGTCAGTACGTGCGGGTTGTCACGGGGTAAAATCTCGACTATGTTGTTTACTCCGTGCGGCACTTATGTGGCTTCTTATCCTAGCACAAGTCTAAGCCTTTTCACTAAGATGCCTTAGTAACTATGACTATAAGGCGGCTTCCAACACTAATATGCTCAAATAAGTAATCTTCTAAAGTATGCACAAGAACACTTAAGAGAAAACTCCAAGCTTTATTGCTTATGGAATACTCTTTACAAGTGGGCACACTTCCCAAGTCACTCACTCTCTGTGATACCAACTTGGTTGCTCTCAACTTGTTGCTTTACAAATGAGGGGCCTTCCCCTATTTATACTAGTCGCCTCTCGAAATGGAGAGCTAGGATGTATCCACTGGGTTTGCATCTAATGGCTAGGAAGCTTCCTAGGAATTCTCTAGAAACCTTGGCCTCCAAGCAACTCTAGAAGCTTCCACCAGAAATATCTCCTTCATCCTCTAGAAAATTCACTTGGGTTGGGCCAAGGATGAAGCTTCCCAATTGTGCACAAGGCAGCGCAGCTTTCATGCATTCTGTCCCATCTTTAGCTGCTGGTTCTGGGCTGCATATGGGATGGTGCAAGCTGCTGTCCGGCCCAAGATGGTGCTGCTGGTTGGTGCATTCAAGTGTGGGCTGTTTGGGCTGCTCCTTGGGGCTAATATGCTGCTGCCCGGGCCTCCTGAGGTGCTAGATGGGGTGTCCAGTTTTGGTCCGTGACAGGGCGCTACCTCTCAAGAAGGTCGCCGACGTGTCAATGGTGTCAATGCATCAGGCATTCTGCTTATCGGTGGTATGCACCACAGACCCAACAAGCAGCTGCCGAACCGGACTCGATTTCATTATGAGTTCCACCAGTGCCACCTTTGTTATGCTTATATGTTATACGAAAAAAAAATGAAAAAAAAAAGAGACCACTCCAAAATAAGAATTAGAAGGAAAAAAGATACTAGAAATCTACGACATTACGGATGGACCTGTTACAGCTTTATGTAGCCTACCAACTATATCTTCAGTTATATATATGACAGACTTGCAGCAGAACCATTTATGTTTTCTAAGTGTTTGTGTTAGAAATTCTTTAGGCTTTTAAACCTATCACATGTGAGAATAACTCTTATCCCGTGTTAAGTTTGTGGTCATCAACTTAAAACCAATGAGCAATGAGTCTGGAGGACCTAGACATTACACTATTAGTTACTAGGTCACCTTTCTCCCACGTGGGACTATTCTCGCATGTCGCCTAATCTGTGGCATTCTTTGAGCCTAACATGTGTTTTTTTTCTTCTCGGGTGACGTTGAACACGTGTGGCTTTTACACCTATCATATGTGATAGCTCTGACACCATTGTGGTCATCCAACTCATAACCAATGAGCAATGGGTGCAGAGGAACTAAACATTATTATCTTAGTTAGCAGATCACCCTTCTCCAATGTGAGACTGTTCTCAGAATAAGTACCACCTACCTCACTCCCTTCCCTACCGCATTTGGATAGGACAAAGAGACACGTCTCTTCGCACCCTTCCAAAGGCAATCTCATCATTTCACACCTCATTCTCTGATATCCACGTAAGGCAGGCTGTAGGGAAGGAAGTGAGGGGAGTGGCACTTCAAACATTTTTTGTCACACTACTGTTGTGGGTGGAAGTTTTGGGGCATAAAGAAAAGTATCTGGGGCATAATGCGAGGAAGAGAGAAGAGGAAGAATAAGAGAGCAGAAGAAGAAAGGAGAGAGAGGGGGAGAAAGATGAAGATGAAATGGTGGTGGTGACGGTAGCTGGAAGTTGTGGTAGTCGGAAGTTTTAGGGTTGAGGTGAGGTAAAGATGACGATGAAGATTAGGGGGCAAGAGACAACTTAATCAAATATTGGGCCGAAAAATAAATGTGTCCCCTAAGTCAATCTTGATTGACTAAGTCTTTATGCCCTAGAGACTTCTTTTTATGTCCTAAAGCCGCGGCCTTGCTGTGAGGGTACCTTATTATTGCTTGAAAAGCATTAGAAGCATAGCAACATTGCCAAAAAGTCAACATACCTTTTTCTATCTGATTGGTTGAAACTGTGTTATTAGTACCACCAAGTCTTAGATAGATATCAATTCCACCATCTGCTAATTCTTTCATATTGTTTAGATCTCCATACCATAAAGAACACCCATGTATTCCATAAGCATAAGCACTACAAGTACAATTCTTGGTGCAAGCCAATTTGCATTCATCAGCATTTCCAACAACCAAAGCATGGTTGCTCGAAGGCGTACTTATATTTGCAATCCGGTAGAAACCATCTCTGTTCTCACATTGCAAAGGAGTTCTCCTAACACACACATCATACGAATTGCCTACGTTTGAAGAACTTTCCTCGATACCTGGCAAACAACTACATTTCTGATCGCAGTTCCCACAAATGCCATAAACGTCACATTGGTATCTGGGTTGCGTCCATTGTTGAGTAGAATTTGACCAAACGTATTGCAGGAATTGTCCAGACAAGTCCATCACTAATCTATAATATATAGAATTGTTATAAACTGTATAGGTAAAGTACCACTGTTGATCATTCAAGACGTACTCAAAATTGAAGATGTAGTTTATTCTCATCTCAGGAAGTGAACTGAAGAATTGCCCATCCCATGCTCCAGTTTTCCAATATCTTTGATGCCCATTCCACTTCATAACAAACTGATTGATTCCACCTGAGTCTAGTCCAATAGAGTAGGTTCCATATCCGGGATCTTCTTCATTCTTCCACGAAGTAAGAGTTTGTACTTTGTTGGAGTTTCTGTAGAGTCCAAGCTTAGCACCAGGTAGCCATGTATCAGTTGGATTGTCAAAACTCTGCCATATCACTTTAGACTTATTTAACACATCTCTCACGACAAGATTGCCGTTGTCACCAAGCAATGCTTCGTATGAACTCGAAGTACTCGAGGTTGAATGTGTGGACCAAATTGGCATTTTGGACTGGTTGAAGACGACTAGATTACCATTTTCCAGGAGTTTAAACTCCGAGGAAAGTGGGTCAGGGAGCGGTTTATCTCTATTTGCTACCCAAACTACCGTTCTAACAGATACTTTTTTGTACCAGATGCCGATGTAATAATTTCGAGAGTTGCCTGGTGTAAAGAAACCCAATTCAAAATTTCCTTGTTTAGATGTTATGGTACTGTTTCCAGTGAGAGATTGGCTTGAAGTGATGGTATCATCTGAAACTATAAGATGGCTTTTGGATGAGATGATCAGGATCATAATTGAAAGAAGGATCCATGAAATGTTTCTAATTTTCATTTCTTTAACAAATTTGATGAACAAACTCAAATACTTACCTAATTGAAGATTTCAGTCTAGCAAAGTCTAACTTGGAAGGCTTGAGAAAAAGACAAGACAGAAGACTCAGTGATGGACTTGTATAGGAAAGATTGGAGACACAGATGTTGACCTGTACTAGTATTTTTTTTTATGTGCAAATTCACTCCGAAATGTAAGAATTAGAATTCCACACTTTCGTCATATAATGTTGTAGATGAAATTTGACAGAAATTATCTAGATAGCACTTATAATCAATTTCGACATATAATGTTATATTTAACTATATTAAAATTTGGAGATGTAGGGGCTATAAGTCCGTACAGAGCTCCTTCAATTCTTAGAGAATCTCCGTTGCAAGACTCGATCGAAAAAAACATCTCCAATGCAATATTCTATTGAGATCAGAAGATGATGTCACAACTTAAATTTTAAGATATCTAAAAAAGAAACTCTATTTTTGAGACATATCTATGGTGAACCTCAACATTTTCTATAAAAAAATAAATACCTATTTCCCGAGTAAATACTGAGCTGCTTTTTTTTCTCTTTATTGAAAAACTTAACCGACCGACTTCTTTATCCTCCCTTCAATCCCTCACCTTTTTTTCTTCAACAGACATCTTCATCTCTTCCCCTTTTTCTTTCATTAAGAATTTACAAAAGACATCTTCATCTCTCCCTTTTCTCTTTCATTAGAAATTTATTCTTTTATAAAAATGTATGAATTTTGTTCTCTTCAACTGACATCTTCATCTCTTCCCCTTTTTCTTTCATTACAAACAACACACATTTTAATCTCTTCTACTTTTTCGTGCGTTAAAAATTTAATCTTTCATAAAAAGGTATGAATTGTATTTCTGTTAATGAGAAGATTATAAAATTTCTCTCTTTAATGATTCCCTTTGTTAAATTAAAAAATTGATTCCATATGTTTTGTTTTGTTTTGTCTTCCTTTGGTGTATGTTGGAAGTTATGTTAACTCAATCAAATCAGACTTTACAACAACCTCAGCATATTCGTGTTCCTTAGCCTCCTCAGGTTCTATGTAGAAAAATAAGTCGACCTGTTCATTGCACATAGTTTAATTAGAAAAACAATGACACTTAGAAAGACCATATGAGACTATCAATAGTCATTTCTCTAAGTTGCAGGTTCCTTGTGTATTGTTGAAAGTGGCTTGAATATGGGTTGATATCGAACCCGATTTACGACCCGCCAACCCGCTTACAAGGCAATGATAGAAGCAAATATGACAGTTGTGTTTATCACATGAAACTATCAGATGGTTCTTGTGTATCTACTCCTGTATGTGGATGACATGTTGATAGCTTACAAGGATATGCTCCAAATTCACATGTTAAAGGATCAGTTAAAGGGTGAGTTTGAGATGAAAGACTTGGGTGCCTCAAGGAAGATATTGGGTATGGAGATACGGAGAGACAAATCTGCTGGGAAACTGTTCTTGTCTCAGAAAACGTACATCGAGAAGTTGTTGGAACGTTTTGGTATGACTGAGTCGAAACATGTCGATACTCCATCGGCAGCACACTTCAAGCTTTCGGTGAACTGTCACCAACAACTGATGAAGAGACAGAGTACATGTGCCTTATGCAAGTGCAGTAGGTAGCATTATGTATGCTATGATGTGCACAAGGTCGGATATTTCACATGATGGGTAGACCTGGGAGAAGTTATTAGCAGGTTGTGAAATGAATACTGCAGTATCTAGGAGGAACTGAAGACGTTGGTCTGGTTTACGACAGAAGGGCTAACACTTCTTGTTCGGTAGTTGGATTTATGGACTCGGATTTTTTAGGGGATCTTGATAAGAAGAGATCGTTGACGGGCTATACGTTTACACACTTCAGGAGTGCCATTAGTTGGAGAGCAGTGCTACAGCTGGTGGTAGTACTATCTACAACGAAAGCTGGGTATATGACAACAACAGAGGCGGTAAAGGATGCAATATGGCTGAGTGGTTTAGTTAGTGATTTGGGCCTAAAGCAGGAGGTGACAGTGGTCTACTGCGACAACCAGAGTCCGATTCACTTGACCAAAAATTAAATGTGTCACGAGAGAACTAAACACATTGATGTCAGGTATCACTTTATCAAGGACGTGATTGAAGAAGGGAAGATCACGGTGAAGAAGGTTTCTACAACAGATAATCCAACAGATATGTTGACCAAGGAAGTTACAATTTTTAAGTTTAAGCATCGCTTAGACTTGATTGAGATTTCCAGATGTTAAGCCCTAGCAGGCTAAAGCGACGACGGCTTAGAGGCGTTGAGCTATGATGGTGACAGATTTAAGTCAAGAGGAACATATTCAAGTCAAGGTGGAGAATTGTTGAAAGTGGCTTGAATATTGGTTGATATCGAACTCGGTTTAGGACCCGCCAACCTACTTACAAGGCAATGGTGTAATTACTGAGACAAGGCTAATATGCGAAGCAGGGTTGTGAGACAGAGCTGATCTCCGAGACAGAGCTGGAATGCGGAGCTAGGCTTATGTCGGTTATTAGTGTTAGCATGTCCATGTGTAATTCGAATTTAGAAGAAAGTCGGTGAGGCGGTGGGATTAGGGTTTTATTAGGTATATAAACTAAAACCCTAAGAGATATCTGTGTCGATTTTCTCACGAATCTCCTGTGTAACTTGTTTGCTTATCATAATGGAAATCGTCGCGCTGTTGTTGCCGTGGATTAGGTCTCACCAACCGGACCACGTAAATCTCTTGTGTTCTGTGTGATTGTTCTTTATTTTCTATTGCTTTTCTTGGATTACTTGATTTCGGTCATAACAAACACCAATCGTCATAACATGTGTTCATCTTTGAAGTTAAGGTCTTTGTGTTATATTGATATGATAAAATAAGTTTATTTTTTACTTCATTTGTTGTTTTGTACAATTTGCAGTGTATCTAATGTCGATATTTAGTTCAACATCGACGTCGGATAGTTCGAGCAGTAGTAGTAATGATTCATTTTCTTCCACACATGAGTTATTGGATGAGATATCAAGTGAATTATCAAAATCCACCGAAATAACATAGAGTTTGATATAAACAATTGGAATTTGTATTCAACCTATTGTGGCCGCTACGTTGAACAAAACTTAACGCTCGCACGGTGGATCATTTTATGGAAGACGTTACATTCACCATGATAGAAAGCGTTGCCATGATATAATAACTAAAGACTTTCAAGGTGAGTATTCGAAGTATACGCCTGAGCTTTTCCGTCGCCGTTTCGAATGGATATTAACTCTTTAATCGAATTTTACATACAATCAACAAGAAAAATAAGTATTTTACTCAAACATTTGATGCAATTGGAAAGGAAGGATTGAGTCCGCTATAAAAAATGATTGCGACAGTTAGAATGCTAGCATATGGGTTCTCAGCTAATCTTCTCGACGAATATGTTCAAATACATGAAAGCACTGTAGTGGAAAGTGTTGGGATTTACAC